>UFQX01000298.1:465446-619919 GCA_900497675.1 Arapaima gigas | reverse complement strand
CCCCCACCCCCCTTTGTGTCTTGGGGGGGGGGGGGGGGGGTGGAGAATGACATTTCAAATCAGACAAATATCTTTCAAGGTTGAAAGACACACTCTGTAAGAGACTCCCCAATGGAAAAATGCATGCATGCGTTTGTGTCTTTACCAGTATCAGTGTACATGAGAGTGTGCTATAAGGAGACGAAAATAACATTTCAAAAATGTTACTAGGTTATATTTAACATAAGTCTTTAATCACGTACACCATAAATAACCACTAAAACTGCACTTTTAAAGCACAGTGAAAGCCTCCATTTTAAATGAAGCACATTTGTTTTACATAGAGGCAGCAATTTCAAACCCAGAGCCCTGGAACTGTGAAGCATCAGTGCCACTGTGCTGCCCACAAAAAGAACAGGGCTCATATAGTTCATATGTATTTGTGTGTCCCTATCAAATCCATGTCAGTGGAGAAAATTTTCTTGGTCACTGACTGGACTTTTTTTTGCCAACAGGGTCCCTGAATACGTTGAGATGCTTGTTGGGTAAGTCAGTTTACGGGGCATTTTCTGGCAACACGTTTGATAAAAATATGTTTATAGCACGAGGAAATTATTTTCTTATTTCTCTTCTTGTCAATACTGTTATAAAGACTACATAGAATGCACAGAAATCAATTATAAAGGTTTTTTCATAGAGCGCTCAGTCTTCAAGATAAGTTATTCAATAATAAGGGACTACTATACAGTTTTGTATGAATTCCATAACCAATCCACTATTACCATAAACAACACAACTGACTTAAGTTAAAAACCCCAAGAACCTCAACAGGCCCCAAGGATAAGCCATTACCATAAATAGTGAAACAAGGCTGAAGTTACTCACCATACATTTTACATACAACGCAGTTCTTATTTACGACATCTAATATTTCAAATGACAGTTAAAAAATAATGAATAACCTGCGGATTCCTAGCACTTGAAAATCAGAGGAATACACTCCTGTTTAAATGTTTTACTTTATAATGCAAAGCTAAACTTCTCCATTCAATGGTGCTATTTTGTGAAGTTTACTGACTTCACAGAAAGCACTCTAGACTGTGAATGATTATTTTTCATAGCAATCTGCTTGAGTTATTGTAAATTTGCTCCTGTCTATAGAGATATGTCATTCTAGGACCACAAAACCACTGAGGCACTGAGATAAGGATTTAAGGTTTATCATCCACAGAAAAAAACAACTGCTATGCAGAATCACTGATATAGCTCAAGCTGAAGAACATTCAACCAAAATTTGGCCAGAAACTAAAGTGAAAAATAGTCATAAATAATCCTAGAGTTACATACAGGGATCTGCAAGACCCACTTTAATTAAGTAATATGAGTGAAACGAATGAGTAAAAAAAAAAAACTCTGCAGGGGGGCCATGAACTGATGACTTGAATCTGAACTAAAAGCAGGTGTGCCAGCATGATAACAGACCTAACTATCCCAATACATCTACAAAACAATGTACAACAAATTTGGTGTTATATCCAACTGGTCAAATGTCAATCCTAAACCCTTCATAAATTTCTTAAGACCTGAATTCAAACTGTAAATACAAGAAAACCTTTCACCATAACCAGAAAGAAATTCTACCTTTTAGCAGTCTGTTTCAACTTAATATAATTTTATTAATAATCATCATTTAAAACCTTTCCCTCAACCAAAAACTTTTTCCACCTGATCTTAAAGATGACAAGCATTTCCACGGATCTTGAACCATAGAAAGTCCAGCGAGGATGTATTTTGTGTTCAAGGTGGCCCCTGTATTTTTCATTGAACCAAAATTAACTGGGCCAATATTATTCCTCTTGTCAAACAGTTTACCATCAGTGAATGCAGTATTCTGCATTAAATGTACAGTTGGAATTGTCATAGCTGAGATCAACTTATTTGTCACAGCTAAAATCCACTGGACACAACTGAAAGAACATCCCCTGGATGGCAGACACAGTGCTCACAATCCATGATGTAGATAAAATGTACAAAAGATTACAAAAAGGCCACTGGATTTAAAGCACAAACACTGCTTTTGATCCAGAGGTCTGCTTAAGGCAGAAGGTGAGGAGGACAGCAAGGAACAGATTATGTAGGAAGATGAGGAACTGGAAGAGTAGCTAGATGACTACCTCATATTTTTATCTTTGTTTTTTTCATTCATACTTTGCCAAGTACACGTTTGCAGGGTAAAGTTGTAATTGCTTCTTCTTTCAGCATCTTTGCACTTTAAAAGTATATGTACCTCCTTGAGCTCCAGTGCTATAAAAACCCTTCCAGTGTACCAACCTGTCCTGAGATTACTTGGTTGGTCCCAAATCCTTAAATTGCATTCCTGAAACAAAAGTATAGTATATAACTGATGCTGCACCGATAGTAAATCAACATTAAGTCCATCTGTAAAATCTGTATGAGTCAACAGTGAATGTCTGCTGACGAAACATGGCTTTTTCATTGACTCAACATTCATTCCCTGAGTAAAAGGAACGTTAACCAACCTTCGCTCTGACGGCGACTCGAGGTCTCCGCCCCGAAACAACGGCCGGCCACCGTCGATTCAAACGTTTCAGGCATTTATATCCCACCACAATTTCATTAAACCCCTATAACATAAGTGTTATTGGAAGTTTCATGTTGAAACAATCACCTTCATCTACCCACTTTTTTCTCCAGCGTCGAAGAGTAATTTTCGCAATGTGTTCATTTTCGTAAGAGACCAATTCAAATAACGTTTCGAATACAGATATATTCCAAGCTGGAAATGTTGGCTGTGGAAACGGATAACGGGTTTTGCTACTTTCTGTCTGAGAAAAAGATATTAACCCCATGAGCCCAGGACGCCGAAGCTACTGAAGAGGTTTTACAATAAAGGAGGAATCCCTCTCAGGCTGAGCAACAGCCGCCAGCGGCCAACCCACTGGAAGTCGTTAAAACTAAGTCCCGCCCACAGCACGTCCCACCTCATTAGCCCCGCCTCAAGTTGGTCATGGTCACATGGTCGTTCGTGTCCAATCAGAGGCTCCAACCCCTCTTGGCCGCAATTTTAAAAGTCAGCCTGTGAGGGTAGGAAGGGCGCCCAGCAGAAAGGCCAACGTTTGCGGTTAAAACGAACGGAAACCAACAACTTTTTCGAGAGGATCACATCTTTGCGAAACCGGCCTACCACCATGACGCAGAAACAGATCTACTATTCAGACAAATACAGCGACGACAACTATGAATACAGGTAGTGATGTTCGTTAGTTTGTCCGTTAGCTAAGCGTTGGCTTGTCTGTATGTTTATTTACCTCGCGAATGTGGTTTGTCGGGCATCTCTAAAATGTTATATCACGCTTGAGTTCCTCTTTCTAATCGGTGTGCTGCGTTTTTTAGTTTTATGTATTTGGCAGCTCACCGGTGTGAATACGGTCATGGTAAAACTGCTCTTTTGAATATGACATCGGCACCTTAATGCGTCTCAAGAGCATAGCCTACTTCTTTACGTGTGTTTTGTAACTAGGAAGAGTGTGTGTGTGTGTGTGTGTTTCAGACACGTCGTGCTGCCACGGGAGCTCGCCAAGCAAGTGCCCAAGTCGCACCTGATGTCGGAGGCCGAGTGGCGGCGGTTAGGCGTGCAGCAGAGTCTGGGCTGGGTGCACTACATGATCCACGAGCCAGGTTAGCGTGTGTCCATGGCAACGCTCCGTGCGGGGGTGCGGCGCAAATGCGGGACTGCAGCATTGCAACAGTGGGAAGTGAGCGGGGGTCCACAGGACAGGCGCGGTCAGCATTTCGCTGCCCCCCTTACAGTCTGCGCCGGCTTAATTTTGAAGCTGGAAATGCAGAAACAAGTACAGGCATCTCTCTAAAGCGACTTCATTTTTAGTGCCATAACTCGATTTATGAGCGGATCTTCTGGGTGCAATGCGTTGCAGCCAAAAAATCGGTCAAAAAAATTCAACATTGGCTTAAGTGCAAAAAATGTGTACTGGGGGGCGCAGTTTACACATTGCGGGTGCATATGCCTCCACGCCCACCTGACTGTTGTATAATGAATGTTGCATATGAAGTGGGAACACCTTTAAGAAAGCTGCTTTATGACAAGGAAGGTTGGATCCTGGGAAAGATGGATTTAAAGGTCATGTGCAGACTGTTGGTACTGTTGAGTCAAGAGGAGACGTATATATGATGATCTTGCTCATGACTGGTCAGTGGGTGAGCATGTTAAGTTTTATCATGTAACGTACAACTTAACTTGTTCTGCATTCTTTCACTACTGAGTATATTTTGACCACTTTCCTCAGACACAGCACCCTCAGTAAAGTTGGGTTTTGTTTGCTAAAAATGAGTAGACATTTTAATTCATATTGCAGCACCTTACACTGACCAGCACCAAGACCGGGGTGCCTGTGTGTGCGGCACAATGATCCCCTGTGTGGGCTTTACAATGTTCTATAGTATTAGTCATGTTTTGGAATCCATCTCAAACTGCTGTGGTCCCCTTAACTTCATCATCCCCCTTGTGTCCTCAATCCTGTGATCTCTCTCTGAGGTCTTGTATTACTGTGCTGCTGTTGTCACCACAATGCTCTGACATTGTTCCAGCTTCTCGCTGCAATCTGATGCTCTTGTCTAAAGTGTGTTGTCTCTGTACCACTCCTTCTGTTAATTGTTTGGGGGCTTTCAGATGGGCTGGGAAGCTTTATTTCCATATTCGTTGGTGAGAGGAAAAGTCTTGCCATGCCTGTTTTCAATTTACATGGACTTTTCAGGAACCAATTAGACAGATATGTAAATTGAGGGATGATGGTCAATGGCTAGGTTTCAAATACTCCTTGTCAATTGTAATCAAAACAGGGAAGGATGTGAATGGAAGCACACCTAGAAAGGTTCTAGCGAATCAGTGAAAATTGCATTGGGGCTGGTGTTGTTTTGGGTGCTTTTCAGTGGGGAAAATGGAAAGAAACTGTAGGAATTCTATTGCTATTGTCCTATTTGTCTTTTAGTTTGGTTTATCAAATGTTAATATCTTGCCTTGATTTGTTGCCCAGCTGTTTGAGAAGGGTCTTGGAAAGATTGTACTATGAAAATCTTCGTCCTGCACAGCTGGAAGAATTCTTTGTGTGGAGGGGGCAAAATGGACAGAAGACTAAAAGCAACATGCAGCCTACATGTCCCACACTTCTCTGAACTGCAACTAGTTTCCAGGATGTGCATGAAAAATGTGGCCACCACTATCTCAATGGTGACTCTTTAGACATAACTATGCATTAACTTTTGAATCCATTTCTTTGTTTTTGCAGAGCCACACATTCTCCTGTTTAGAAGACCGCTTCAGAAACACTAGTGTACTTCTGAAACGTTTGGGGACACTTTGTTAGTTTGGTATTCGGTGAATACTGGCCGGTCAAGTTGGATTTTGCATCAGCTGCGTTTAAGATGGCACCCAGTCTGCTGACGAAGAATTCTGCTCTGCTCTGAAGTGCATGTGGGGTTTAGGGAATTGGCACGTTGGGAAATGTACAACTAGGACTGCTGTGACAAGGCAAACATTTTAACTGTATAAATAAATGTTTCTAATGAAGTGGTTCTATTTTTATCAATTAAAATTGCTGCTATAGCCCTATACCTTGTGTAACAGTAGCTTTGGCTTGTGCAAATTTCAGACTTGCAAATTTGAATTGAATGGGATTCAGAGCAATTTGCATTTCTTTAAAATGTATGAAAAGTGGCCTGCTTAAAAATGAGAATCTTGGAACGAATAAATTCTGAGCAATTCTGGACAATCTTGAAGGGAGCGCAGACGGCGCTTGCCTGTCTTTTTCAAGCTGCTGCTATTCCAGCGCTGGGCACAAGGGGGAGCCAAAACATAAGGTTCAGCCCTAGAACAAGAATCGTGACTAAATGTTCCTGTTCAAGGCTGTGTGAGAGAGCATTTGGTGGGTCTCTCCCCCCCTTCACATAGGATGCAATTTGGGGTTTATGTCTTCATAAAACAGGGTACCCTTAATTACTGTAGGTTTTCCAATTGGAGTAGAATTAATTGTATTAGTAAACATTCTACATTCTCTTGGAATAATGTATTGGTTAAATAACTGAAGTGGGGGAGGTCAGCCTGGCAAATACAATTTTAAAAGCAGAGAAATCTGATTCTGGGATTTAACTTTTCCATAAGTTTTAGTGTACTACATTGTACTGCAACTAGCTTGTCAAAACCTTTCCAAGATCACAAGTTTTTACAGCTTCACCTAAGTTGCCATAATACTGTTGTACAGCCTTTTTTATTTTATTTAAGCCTCTAACATGTGATCAGCCTCTATGTGCCTGCCATCTGTTACACATTTTATAGTGAGACATACATTGTGCTGCATCTCCCAGGAGTGCCATGTGCCCCAGTCTTTACTGGCTTATTGGTGAAAATATCTTGGGGCTACATCACAACTACTAGAATCTTATTGTGAAAACTTTTTTTTTTGGGATCACTGTCCATGTTTCTGTCTGCAGTATTAAAATCCATTGCTTGTCACCTTTTTAATATCCCAAACAAACACTGGCCATGTCTTCATTTCATTTGCTTGTGACTTCTAAATGAAATATTACACAGGCACTATATACAACTGGTTGTTGTTGCTTTGCTCAATAAGTTCACCTGCAGCGTGATAATTAAAATTTTGAAGATGAAATGCTTCAAGAATATTTGTCTGGAATTGATATTTACCTTGATCAATACACCTGTACACTTGGTTATTCTGACATGAGAAAACTGTCTAGGATGACCTATATGATACAAAGCACTGCAATAAGGAAACAAATTTTACAGGATTTCTAACTATTACAAACTCAAATTTTATTTGGTTCAATTTATTGCTTCTGGCAATGAGAATGACCTTGTGGTTACATACTGAAGGTACATACGATGACAAAACACAAAGCTGAAATCTTAGAGTTTTACTGTGAAACACCCAGATTTTTCTTATGTAATACTTTTTTGAGGTGGTGTTTTGGAAATGAGCCATTTTGTAATGTTTAATTGCAAAAATACTCATGACCATTGAGGAGGATTTTTAAATGCACTGAAACAGACAAAATACTTGTGCTTTTTGTCCTAATTTCTTGAGGACAGCTTACAATTGCAGTGATTCATCACTTTCCTCAACACAGGAATCTTGATTTGGGAAATGCTGCAGGTAGAACTCAGCTGTACATCTTCAGATTTGTGCATTTACTGACATTTCCACTGCCATTATTCAGAATTGTAGCTGCTTTTCCACATTCTTAAAAATGCATTTCAAAATGACCTATTCTCTCCTAATTTTAGTCAGAAAACGTAAAAAGTGATGTAATTTAAAAATAAAATCTTAAATACACACTGATCATTCATTACAAATGAAAAAGAACTGCAAAACAAATGTCCTTACAGTTTCTCTACTTGAAAGACAAATCATGCTTCAAGTAGTGACATTTTATGTGGGGTGAATACCTTTATATTAGCATAGTCTCAAAAAATCTAAAACATCCATAATATAAGATCTAAGCATTACCTTTGCCCACAATGGACACTAAATATATAAAGACAATCATGGTAATTGTATTACTTATTATATATAATACCAAGTTTTGTGAGTGAAGCACTTAAGGAAAATATATAAAATGGCCATGCCATCACTGAATAAAAGTGCACATAGCATTTGGAAACAATGTCATTCACCCATAGCAGATTCCATATACTCCTTTCATCCAACCCAGTAGCATTTATCTGTGCATCTTCTTTAAAATGGACCTCAGCAATTTCCATATCTGCAGCGTGACAGAGGCTATGGGAGAGCTCTGACCCTAGAGATACTGGTTTCCTTCTGTTTCCTTCACCAAATCCTCAAGTCAGAAGAAACTTCTTGACATGATCATCAGACCAGGTTCTCTTCTGATTCACAAAGAGCTCAGTGAGTCGGGTCACCATGGAGCCCCAGCTCTGCTCAAAGAACACCTTCTCTGTCGCAGCTTTCCTGAGGAGCAGCAACACACACAATTTCTGCATAAAGTAACCACAGAAGAAAATATTAAAACATGGGAAAAAAATTGTTAGAAATGGGTTACATATAAAACCCTGAAATATAAAAAATGAGCCATGTAAATTTAATTTCTAATAATCAAGATAAAAAGTTGGACAGCTCGGGGGTGTAGCACCGGTGCATGAGTTTTCAGACTGTGGGTTTAAGCCCGGCTCAATTTGTGTGGATTTTGCATATTCTCATGTTTGCATGGGGTTCCTCCCACAGTCCAAAGACACCAGTTTCAGGTGATTTGGTGACTATAAATTTTCCATAGTGGCTGAATATGTGAGTACAATTCCCCTCAGATATACTGGGGTCTCTTATCACGGTACTCTTCCTCATGTCCTGCATTTCCAGTATAGACTCTGGGCCATCACAACCCTACACTGTACAAGAGGTTACTGAAAATGGATGGATGAAAAGTAGTGGTTGAATTCTGTGTTTTTACAATGCAATTTGAAGTTTTATGGTTTTCTGTGTAATACATATTCCTGGGTCAGCCTGTAGCTTTGCCCTGCTATGGCTGATGTAATACTCTCAGACAAGCAGCATCTGAACTCCTGGACACAGCTGCTGTAAGTACACACCGATAGAGAGAGTACCCTCTGCAGGCAGAAATACTTTTGTCATTGACAATGGAAAGGTACCGACATTACTGCCGGTCCACAAACAACTCAGAAACCTGACTGGACTCGAAACTACCCCAACATCTCAGATGCAGCCAAAAGCTGACCTACTCCCCCCCACAAACTGCTCACTACAATAAAAAAAACACACACAAAAGCATTTGACATTCAGGCAGGAATGATAGTTGACAATTGTGTATAGTAGTGAATTTTACTTCTAGATTATCTGTGCCCAGGAGTAGCTCCTCCCCAGCTCTATAGTGCAGTAGTTCTGGGCTCAGCTAAAGCACACTCCAAAAACCACTTTCTTAATCTAAGATTACAGTTCGCACAGAATCAGCAGAACTACATCCACGCACCAGGACCAGAAGCATTAGGTATGAATTAAATGTGCATACACTAAAAGAAGAGTGCAACCGTGTCAAGATCTTTCAGATGTTCACGAAGAGCATTGCAAACGTTCAGAGGTGGTAGGCCAAAGTAATGCATTTAGGCCTACCCAAGCTTTTTTCCAACTTTGCAAGAGCTTTTCGTGGTCTGTCAGTGCACTTCTCCATTGACTCAAGTCACTGGCTGGACTGCTGTCCTCATCTGATAATGAAACAGAAACAGAGGTAACCTAACTGCAGTTCGATGCCATTAATGACATTAAAAAAAAAAACAAATCACCTATACCTGGACATATTGTACATATTGTTTGTCAATCAATTAAAATCACTATCACTACATAATGATAGGAGATTGTAGTAAGCCATAAATCTGTAAATAATGCACTTCCTGCTTGACAGTAATTTCTTGGTTAATGGTTGAGACTTACTGTAGAACAATCATAATTTATACACATTTTAAAAGGCACTTTTTCTTTCAACTCTATTTGTGCCTAAGCATATCCAATCTGAATGTATGGTCTATGTAATTCTTTACATATGTAGTGTCTACTTGACAGAATTGGTAAGATCTTATGAAGAACCTAAGGATGTACCTCTGTTGCTGAGGCTGAGGACTACTGTGGAGGTCTCACTCCCTCCATGAGACGCAGCAGTGCACTGGTACTGGGAGTCTTTCGCCAGACCCCCTTGCCTCACCCAGCTGCTCACAAAAACTCCCAGTGGGGCCAGGCTGTGCCTGTACTCCTCGACTGGGGCTTCCAGCTTCTGCCCGTTCACCTGCCAGTGAATGCGAAGATCACTCGGACCTGGGGGACAAACAGCACTTAAAGTAGACTTCGAGAACCTAAAATAAAACATAACTGACATTCCCCAAGTCACAAGTAACCACCAATACGTTTTACTTCATGGTTCTACTGTCGCAGTGAAGTATTGGACTTTGTCTACTGCTCATGGCTGTATTCTGCTGAGGGTTTTATCACTGACTGTAAGTGAGCTTAAGGCAACAGCAATGAAGGGGGACAGTAAGAATTATCATGTGTTGGATTAAACCAGCAACATGTGTATTGATCTAGAACAGGATATTAGAAAAACTATTTCCAGAATGTAATACAAGACACTCCTGTTGAACGCACTGGGGGAAAATTACCTGGATCCTTTAACTGCATTATTTTAAGAAAGTTTACAAAGCATAGTAGAAAGGGTTTACTGAACTAATATTTGCAGTATGGGACTCAGGAAATGTAACTAATTCCTCTAGTCCCCATTTCTCCATTTAACAAGTCTGTAATAGGAGCAATATGCTAAAACAAACAATTTTTCCATTTCATATTCTCTGTCCTGACCCTTTTTTCACCATTGGTAACACTGATCGTTTTCTTATATACTTACTAACGTACTTCATATATATGAAGTGTAGATTAAGCAAAATAAAACAAGTTACTAGAGGTCTAATATATTAAGTAGATTAAAACACCAATAAAAAGGTAAGCTTTTCAAAAGTAATGAGTTACATAGTTTGTGCAAAGATCCTTCAGTGCACAGTGGAGTTCAGAAGACATCAAACTGTTCAGACAACCTTGGGACCGTGGTGTGATGGAAATGGAAAAAGACTGACATTGTATCACACTGTTCTGGAATAGTACAGCTATTAAACAGAGCAGGATAAAGAAAAACGAACTAATACAACTGCAATGGCCTCAGAGCCGAGTTAAAATGCATCTAAACGTTTAAATTTGCTTTGCTTTGTAGCGATAATTCACTAGCTGGTGATCGACAGCTGTACAAACCCACAGGCATTTTTACCTACTGTACCACGGTCTCAGAACCACCACCTTAGGAGAGGTGAGCCGTGGTGTCTTTGTTGTGACTAGGATGTGGAGTTTGGAGAGCACAGCCTCTTGTTTCCGGTCTGTCGAGGAGATTGGAGCAACAGCTCAGGCTGCTCGTGTTCAAGCAAGACTTGGTTTTCATTTTAAAAAGTCCTACATATTAAAAATGATGTGCAGGCTCTTGGTACGGAGCAGGGCTCTGAGATCAATGTTCAGAGACTCCCTTTACCAGCCCTCTACTTGTCTTTAATATCTTTGTAGAGAACATTGAAACTGATCATTTGAAAAGACCTATAGCTACATATTTAAATATGAAATTTAACTGAGGATTCTTCAGAAAATAATACAATAACACATTTACCAAATGATCAGATTTTTATTTAATAATAGGAAAAACATGTTAATCATTTTAATCTAAATGAACATTTGCAGACACTAAATATATAGAGTGAAAATCATGTCAATTTAAAAACAAAAAAAGAAACATTGAGGCACCTGTATCCAATTTACAAAGCCAACCTTGTGAACCTTCAGTAGGAATGAACTACATTTTGCCCACATTTTCTTTAAATGTGTTCTGTGTTTCGTCTTACTTTCTCCTACATATATTAACTTACTCACTTTTATTTAAATAAACAAGCAGTTTTGTTAGAATCATTTAGCGCCCTATCAAGAGAAACCCAATAATTTGTACAAATTTGTGTACATTTCCCAAAATATACAAAATATACAACATATTTACACTGTACACTCTCATACTGTACTGTAGGAACTAAACCAGAATTACACATTGAGTCTTATGAGCAAGTCAGTTCCTGTCTGCATACCTTTGCAATTTATTTCTCTTACTGGGCAGTCAAATGTAATCAATAAGTAACTAAAAAAGGGTACAAACCAAATAGAGAAGTAATTCACATAGTAAAACATTGAGAAAAACAAATCTTCGTTACAAAAATCTGTACTGAATTATGTATAATGATGTACCTTTTTACTAAAAATGTGGTCTTTTTTTGTCTTTCCATGTGGAATTTACTGCTTGGTTTCGCACCATCCAAACTTTGATAGTTAGAAATATAAAAAGTGATTAAAAAAACAAAAAAACAGCTCAGAACAGGCCTGAGTTAAGGTGTTGAAGACTCCTTTCTGAAGGGCAGTTCAATGGGATTTAGGGGAGGAGCAGCATGCTACAGGCACAGAAAGCAGGAAGAGGATGAGGAGGAGGAGGAGGAAGAGGAGGTCATAGGTACCACTCACCCAAAGCCAGGCAGAAGAGAAGGAAGGCCTCCTGGGCCTGAATCACCCCAGCCTGGTCACTCAGCAGGGGGGGTACCAGTCGCACCCCTTGACCTTCCAGTTCAGCCCGTGATTCAAGAGAGGGTAAGAAAGAGGTGGATGAAGTGTGAGAGGATGAGGAGGGTGAGGGTGAAGATGTAGGAAAAGAAGAGGAGGAAGGTGAGGAGGGTGGGCTCCCAGGAGTAGACAGGGATGGTGTATCAGCAGGAGAGAAAGGTACGGTAGATACTGTGAGGAGAGACAGAATAAGGGACAGAAGGCGTTAGAAGGGAGACTAAGAGCAAAGACCTCGGAAATATAGGAATGTTAACCAGTAAGGGCAGAAAGACTGAGCTACATAATCTAAAATTGTCCGATTTCTGTCAAAAAGGCATCATAATTTTAAATTAAACAAAATCATGATTAATTTAAATAATACGTTCTGAATTACACATTTTAAATGTTTCTGCTCTGTGAAAGTCAAGCTTCAAAAGCCCTGGCTGGAGGAAATTTTAAACTGCATACATGTATTTCATCAGACACCGAAACGGGTAAATAAAATTCAGTTAAAACAACACCCTTTTTCCTCTTTTCCGATTCCCCCATTAACATTAGTTCATTGCACTAGAATTTCCATATTACTGGAGGCATCAGAGTGAGTCCAATGGTTATGGAAACAGTCCATTTTCTCCAGCGATTTGGTCAAATGGGTTGTCAACACACAGGGTTATAAAGACCGCAAAGCAGCAAAAACACACGGTTAGGCATTATGATGCAAAGGATTCAGTTCAGACATTGCAAATTCCATCCATACCAAATGCTTGTTAAAGAAGCCAGGTTTCGGGGACTGAAGTTCCTGACTTTGTTTTACAGGAACCTCTTCACAGTCCCTTGACAACAGATTGCTGCTTTTCCACAATTTTGTCTTTCCAAACCATTGACCCTGCCACAGACATTAACCCCCAATCACCGAGTTCCTCGCTGACCTGCCATTTCAGTCTCCAAACAGGTGCTCCAGTCAGCCCAGAGTGTGCCCTTGCATTGCAATGATTGCATGTTAAGAGATTAGTGAAGCACAGAAATTCAAGGTCAAGTAAGCCACATCCCTGAGAATTAAAAAATATATATATATATATATATATAATAAATACGGCGAGCAAGTGGCCAGCTTACGTCAAATACAGCTTAATGTACTGGTCGTTTCTGAGTGCACAAGAGCTTGACATCATTTCCCCCATGTGATGCAAAATATAACTCCAATTTGGAAAACATCCAGTTAACTTACCAATTTGGTAAACCATGTTTCCAATTTGGAATTAAAAAAAGGATTACAATGCTGAGCATAATTGTAGGTTTACACAATTTTAGAAATTGCATTGTGTGAAAAGTTTGGCAGAACCTTAACAATACTGAAGCAGGTAAGAGGACTGATTTGTTAGGTACCGCAGCCAACAGACAAGACCTTAGATGAAGAAAAATGTTTGTGTTGTTCTATTAAAGACGTATGCAAGTGTAACAGCTACATATGTGTATGTATATGAAAAACGGGGATGTGTCCATTCAATATATGCTGAAAATGTAAAATGTACACAACCTAATGGATCAAAAGCAACTCAGCCTTTGTTTATCAGTAAGGTGCATCAGCATCTGCATATTCAATGGGCTGTGCTTCACAAACAACATCAAAAGGCTTGTCCCTTGGTGGGCTATCCTCCACAGAGGGGATTTTTCCATTCCCACAGTCCAGCTCTGTCTCATAGCCTGTGTCACGCAGGCCTTTTTGCTCTGCCCCACTGTGGCGCCATTGATCCACTGGTTCTGCCCGCTCTACTACGGGCTCTGAAAGTCCCACCTCGCAGGCCACATACTCTGGTTTAGGCTTCTTCTTGCTCCCAAGCAGGGCAGCACGCATCCTTAGGCATGGTGCAGGCAGGTACTGCATGTAACAGTTGTAGCCAACGACCATGAGAAAAAGCAGGAAAAAAAGGAGGAAGAGAAAGAGCAGCGCATTGCTGTTGTCGTGCTGTAGGTACTTTGTTGAAGGATCACGTGTCTCCAAGCCACGACCTTCCTGCAGCGGGGCATCAGGGCTGGGGAAGATGTGATTCTGCAGGAACTTAACTGTGCTGCTGGGCAAGGGGGTTAGTGATGTTGCAGGCTGGGGCGGGCGGATTAAGGCAGTAGAGCTGGGCAGGCTTGTGGTTAGTGAAGCTCTGGCAGAGTTACCGTTACCTTCTGTGGTTGCAATTGTTCTGTGGGCCGAACTAGAGCTGGGAATGGTAGAATGAGAGGTGGGAGGTCTTGAAGCTGACTCCAGTGAGAGTACATAGCCCGCAACCAGACGGGTGAAGTTTTTAGCTCCAACCCGTTCCACAGCCCAGCACTCGTATTGGCCTTGGTCTTCAGGTGCCATGCTGTAGACGAGCATTCCAGCTTCACGCATCAGGTAGAATTTAGACGCGTCTGTCAACGTGCTGCCATTCACCTTCCACAGTGCCTGACCCAGATTTGAGCCTATATGACATGGCAACTCTACTGAGCTCCCGGGCTTCACTGCGACCTGGAGGTAATCTTCCAAGGACAGGCCCCTCACCAAGTCTGTGACAGGAAGAGGGGGGATTAGTTGACATAGAGACAAAGGTCAGTCTCATTTAGCCACTTTGTGTTTGCAATTAAGAAAAAATATTTACAGCAACAATACAAAACACAGCTAACAGTATTAATAGTGGAGGCCTACAACTAAGTGGGCAAATGACCTTACTGAGCTTTGCATGTATTTTATTACAGATATACAAGTTAAGCTTCACAGAAAAGCAAATAAGAAGATGACATTCTGTTGAGTTGTGGCATTTTTTTTTTGTAATCAACTTCACATTGCTAGGACCCAAAATTGTTAAGATATACTGTAATATAATACATAAACAAAATAAAACAGCATAAAACAGAACATGATGATGACACATACAGAAACTCCACAATTTAGTTACATCTTGATAGAAATTCTATGTAAGACCCAAATGTCACACGGTGTCAGTGTGTCAAACTCACATATTAAGCATACCTTTGGGACACTTTTCAGCATCACCATCAAGTCTTTGTATCAGGCTCCTGTGAAGTAAAATGTGAGTACAAAGTGTGCTTCAAATAATCAGACTTAAAATAAAGTTTAATTAAAACAGAAAATCTGTTATATGCACATTCAATGGTGGAGAAAAGGCATGTTTGGAAGATATGGTTGTGATTACTGGAAGTGAAAGCTGTACCGTTTTGCTGAATCCTGGTCCTGGAATATGTTCACACAAGCCATAGCATCTAGGTGCCATGCGCAGTAAGGATCCCGAGCCAAGATACACTCCTCACAAGTAGCATACTTCTCACAGAAGGCTGTGGGGGACTGCACTACCCCTGTGTCTGAGCCCACATAAAGAAACCTCTGGGGGGGGGAAGGAAAAGTCATTAAGCTTATCTACCAGTCAAAACAGGCCAGCCTCTTATATCTAATAGTTACCATGAGCCAAAAAGAACATGAAAGAAGGGAAAGCACTGCTAAAACATTAATATCTAGTTCCTCTTTAAAGCCAGACCCTGCATCTCTCTGCATCAAACTTTCCTCTTTTCTCAGGATGAAAAATGTGACTGAGCCAAAGAAGAGTCACATGTTTGACCTACAGCACCTGATATATTGTAGGAACCTGAGGATACTGGGCTTAACAGTTACAAATGATTGTAATGTCAGGTCATAAATGATGTGTGAAATAATCTAAAATCAACATATGTCAAATAAACTCACAGACTTCCAACTCTTAAAATGAATGAGTTTAGGCAAGAAAATTGGTCTTGACTAAATATAACAGCACACAATACGAAGCAGCAATGTGTTGCATAATAATTTACTACTTGGGTGCAGCTGTGTGCTGCAGTCACTCAGGGGTTAACCAGACCCAATCTGAAAACCAGTGGTTTACAGGATTATACAAGTTCTATTTAAACATTATATTCCAAAGTCACTTACCCCTTGAGGAGACAAAAGTAAGGTCTTTATAGGTTGCGAATTGTGGAAAAGCTGGATTTCTTCCACAGTATGCACTTCATTGCCATAAGTTATGGATTTGTGCAAAACTCCTTTATCTAGATGATCAAACAAAATATTTTCAGGGATTGTCGAAATAAAACAAATTCCAATGTTCATACTCATTCATTAAGGATTTAATTACATCGATATTACTTTGCCCATATACATGCTAAATTAAAAACTACTATAACTGGATAGTCACTGACCAGTCCCTGTGAAAATGACATCATAAACATTGTCGTCAAGGGCCTGGACTCTCTCAACAGCAATCTGTGTATAGTTGACATCCTTGGTGATGAGCCTGGGACCATTGCCTATAGGAAGGACGGGGTCTTCTAACAGAGGGTGGTCCTTGATAAACTGCAGTGTTTTATCCGGCAAGTGAAGGGAGTTGTTGATGTTCTGCATTCTGTTGTTGTTGTTTATACACTAAAAAAAAATATAAATGTTAGGTCACAAATATGTGAAAAACTATGGAGTCTAGGCATTTCATAGAACTCACAAGATGTGTAAAATAAACACAACGCCGATAAACATACACATGCTGGATTTAATAAAAATAGCTTTAAATCTGCCGTGGCACCTTCTGAAAAATCAAGTTACTGCTCGTATTTCCATTCACCCACTGTCACCAGTTTAAAATGGAGGCGAGTCAGAATCGATTTCTCCATAACTACAAAACACTACCGTAACCATTAGTTGGTTAAACAAATTAGAAACTGGAGGTAGGTGTGCAATGAATGACTGGTCAATAGATGGACAGGTTCCAGTAAGTATAATGCAGAAAATACTCACGGCTCCTGGGCGCGGACTTGGGATGACCCCGTTATACCGCACCCACTTTGTGTGGGACTGCTCCACAGTAGCTTTCTGCATGTACTTTCCCTTAGAAAACACTTCTTCCACCGACAAAATGTTGTAGGCACACACTGCTGATAGCCCAACGTTTCCCCTGACACAGGAATATTGTGTGCCATTAAAAACAGGAAAAAAAAAAATCCACAAAACTACCCTGTTCTTGCACATATTATCACACCATCTCTACTCACCACTGTGATGTGAAAACAGCATAAATCACCGTTTCTTTCCAGTCTTCAGTCTTCAAGATAAACACATCATGGACCACGTTGAAAACAAAGTTGAGCTCAGGCATGGAACAGACCAGCTTAGCTTTAAGAAAAGTGGTCCATTTCTTCTGCAATGTCCTCTGCCCACCAAGATCACCCTGTCACGATAAGCATTTAGTTCATTTCAGATCATATTTGAGTTCCTTTTCATTGCTTCTTAAATTCTACCATAATTGACCACATGTAGTGAGAAAATGATTTTAGCCAGTGAAGAGTCATTTTAACAACGTTTAAGGCATTCACAATTTGGCAGTTAAACAATTCCACACACACTTTTGAAATATTAAACTCCTTACACTTTGTCTCAAACATTCATTTTTGGTTTACCATTTCAAACACGGCCAGGTGAGTATGTATGCCTGAACCAAGTTACCAGTTTATTTAAAAAAAAAAAAAAAAAAAAAATTTTAAATGGCAGAAATAGTACTGAGCTATTTGTGAGCACTCTGGGCAGATAACCAGACACGTGTCCTGACCTTGCATACGCGCGCTATCCTGGGAATGAGCAGTTTGCCAAAGAACTCGTACTCCACTGACACCTCTGTGAAGAAGTAGTAGATCTTGTCATCCTCGCCATCTACGCTGTTCTTGCTCTCCCTGATGACGTCTGCATACACAAAACTGGGCTCTAAAAGGCAGGAAAAAGTCTTAATGTGCTGGATTTAATAATGACACATCACATGGCTACAGATGTACTAAACTGAAAGAAGGGTTGTAAGGTATGATACATTTAAAACTCTAAGGTCTTTCTTCAGAACCTACAACCCTCCAGTAATGAAACTTTCACTAGAACTTGTATGTTTTCCCTGCATTCACTTGACTTCTCTGGGTACTTTTCATTTCCTTCCACAAAACAGATAGTTGTTTCACTTGAACTGGTTAATCTAAACTGCCTGTACAGTGTGTGTGTGTGTGTGTGTGTGTGTGTGTGTGTGTGTGTGTGTGTGTGTGTGTGTGTTACACTGCTGTGTTGTATAGACAGACGAATGATTGTAGGGAGCCTAGTGCAGTCTATTTAGAAGTCACCTCAGACAGAGGTCACAGCTAAATTCAAGTAAATCATTGTACTTCACTTTGGAGAGAAGGTCCTGATAAATGGTTAATATAAATGTATCGTAAATCCATAGCTTTGGCACAAGAAAAAGTGGACCATAAACATGACAGTAAACATTTACAGTTAAAAAGTAGTTTTAATGCAATGGACTACATATCAAATTAATCTTTGATGCCTTTCACAGAAGACTGCTTACCATTCAGCCAGGAGGTTGAATACTCTGTGCGTAACAGACTCTGTGAGGGGGAATATCTGGAAATTATAGGTTCACTTCCTAAGAAGTTGTAAGCTGTTCCAGAGTAAAGTTCTCCATCTAATAAAAAAAAAAAAAACAGTATTTTTTTTTTTAAAGGAAAAGCATTGAACATGTCAAAAGAAGGATTTTTTCCATTATTTTCAATTCACAAAAAGGACAAATAGGGTTTTTATCAATTGTGCATCAGGAAAATGGATACAGGGAGCAGACTTACCAACCATAACTGCTGTGAAACTCTGCTCGGGGTCAAAAGAACACTTTCCTCTGCCATCTTCCTGTTTCTCTTCCAGTTTAAATTCCTTGAGAGACTGTAAGAATGGAAATTCACATCACTTTAAGCATGTCTTATGGAAGGAAAAATGCTGTGGCTGTCATTTCTGTTTTCTGGGTGCTGCGTTTACCAGGTAGTCGCAGACAGGCTGGAAAGCATGCGTCCCACAAACATAAAGGGTGTTGTCATCAAACACTTGGAGAACACGAATGTAGTTCAGGCAATCTGTCTGTAATATACGAATCACTAGTTAGCGACATCCCTTTTCGAGGGAAAATTGTGAATAAAAACATTTCTTTGGTTGTTTTCTGATTCAAACATGTTACTTATGCTACAAAAATAGTGGGAATGAACAATGCTTACAGACAAGGTAGAGAAATGTCTACAAAAGAAATGAGAGTATTACAAAAAATGCTGCTTTGTGGTAATAGAACTAAGCCAGTGTCTCTGGTCTGTGATGAGACTGGAAACTATGAGAGATATTTATAACAAGAATGAGACCACAGAAAACGACCCATATGTGATTCATCACGCACCTATTTGCTGTATCCTAAAAGACTGGTAACAAATTAGTATATACTGGCTCTGCACACCACCAATGTTTGACTTTGAGATACAGATTTTTTTAGTTTTAGTTGCATTGTTTTTATTCACTGCTTTCAAAAATGTTCGTTTCTGCATTCCTGACATTGCCTCACAGCAAGGAGAACCTAAAATGTATAGACTGTTATAAAGAGCATTAATTATGAGAAATGGCTACAAATGCATTATAAAATTTACCTCTTTAGATTTTCCTTTCTGGACACACATAGTTATATGCTTTTCAGGAACCTTCCATATCACCTGCAGTGCAAAAAAAGCTTACAAAAACAGAACTGGCAAAATCATTTAGCATTTTTAGAAAATATGCCATAATCTGAAAAGATCATAACTACACTGTGCATTATTTTTGAAGACATAAGGCATAAGAACTTTAGGGGGAAAAATGTTCTGCTCATTCTACAAATTTATATACAGTAGTACCCCAGTTAGAGATGCATTCCTTGAAAGTGGAGCACTAGCCAAAACAATGGTAAATGGGGTCATTTTAACATTTAATATACTTTGACTGAAAATCTTTACATCCAAATTACATGAACAGGTGTTTCTTACTTCTCTTTGTATTGTATACATTTATGGAAATATGTAGGGAGAAGCTTGAAACTGTGAAAAGATGGCAAAAATGCAGTAAAAAAGAGGGAAGGAAAGGTAGTTGTCCTCAGGTGTTCAGCATCCTTGGTGAGTGTTTTATTACAATAACTGCATCAAGTGTGTCTAGATCCAATGAAACACACACCAGGCAGGCACATATGCACACAGCAAGTAAACTGTTTTACACACTTAATTCATCAGAAAACTCCCAAAACCAACTTTCCAAGTATCACTAAAGCACTGTAAAACACTTTGTAGTACATACAGAGGGGATTTCACAGTTGCCAATTGCCAACTTATTTAACACTCCACAAATGCTTAGAAAATGTGAACAAGATATGAAACTAAGGATACTGGCAAATTATGTCCCTTACTGCTGGTCCAACTCTACTGTACAACGTCTCAAGGCAGTATTGGACAGGAACAAGCTTCTAACAGAGTTATGGCTCTGTATTATAGTGGGGGGTCATTTGCAAAAGCTGGGAGCTGCTCTTAAACATTCAGCTGCATTACAGCAAAATTATGTAATACCAGGGCTACGTATACTGGGGTTTACACGTATACAGTATATATAATACAGCACATATGTTGAAATCTACATAGTATGTTTGTAAAACTGAATAACTAACATGACATAAACAGAGGATGGCCATACCTTATTTTTCTTTACAGACACATTTTTCATGCTCAGTTCAAAGATGGCCTCCCGTGCACCCACATACAGCACATCATTTTCTTCACTCAGCAATAAAGTGGAATAGTTGAAGATTCCTGGTTCTGAGAATTCTATCAAATTGACATCTGTTGAACGGGAAAAAAGTCAATCATTTATCGTTGTTCAATGTTCAACAGTTCTTAAAATGACAAATGTTTAAAAACAATTAAAGATACTATATATTTCATTATACTTACAGTACACTTATAAAACTACACTTGCCTGCAGTTCATTTCTGTTTATTTTCACCATTCAAATCAAAGCAATAGTTGGGACAAACATCTAGGGACAGATTAAGGAAAACCCTTTGTACTCTTACAGTCCCGTGAAGAATGTATCAAAACCTCACAGGATCCACTTTGTCAGAAGCATTTCTGGTTGCCTAGCAGCACTCATCTATTCGTCTTTTGACCACGTCTCATTATGGCCTTTCATGGGGACAAAGATTCATCCTGAACCTGCTGAAAATTTGTGCTGGGCCAAATGGCTGGCAGAAGATGCAAGACTACTTGTGAGAAGTTGTGGGTGGCTAGTTGTAGGTGCACTTGAAAAGATGTAGTTACAATGTAAGCAAACACCCAGCAGCTGCACATATAAGACTTGTGCATCTTGTTTACATACATTTACTACTTTTGAGTCATTCTAGTGCATCACTGACTTACACTCCATCTTTAACACACAGCCAACAGAAAATAATCACAACAGATATGAACTTCTGAATGAAGAAATGTCACTTAGAGCAATGGATGTTCATTGGTGGAATGTGCCAATCTCAAGAAATCAGTAACTGGCTTTGGAGTGCAATTTAACCTTTAGTAAAAGCTGCTGGAATGGTAGAATTTAAATTGCCAGTCACAGAATACTGAGAATACTACAGAGAATAGAGAATAGTGCTACAACTATGAAAATAGAAATTCCTGTCACTTAAAAGTTTTTTGAATGACAAAATTGTTACAACAAAACCTTTTATCATTTAAAATGTAAACTCAAAATTATTTTCACATTGTCATTTCTTTGCCTACATCTATGACGTTTCAGTATACAAAGAGCACCTTGAATTTACCTTCATGTTTCCAAGATGTCCTAGGAACACTGGTAGGGCCATGTGTGGACACCTCCAGGAGCAAACCCAGGAACACCCCGAGGACTCCAAATGCCATGTTGGACTCTTGGATCTTGGGCACTGTGAAATTTCCTCTGAAAAGACACAAGTGTAGTTGATATAGTGTAATGGACAAAAGGAAGACAAAAGAGTAACTGAGAGAGACGATGTTTCCTTCCCACATCCGAGCACGAGAACTGAAATGAGACATAGCTAACTTTGCAGATGTGTGAAAGGCATAGAGTCAACTCATTTCCTCCTACATAATGATGCAACAACCACACTAAAGAGACCAACCAAAATGCTGTAGAAGACAGCACAATAAACCATTTCACAGACATTCTCATCATTTTAGTCAACTTAAATTGTGTGTGTCTTAAAGCTAAGCTAAAGAGTACTCAGCACAATTAAAGGAAGCAACAGTTGTTCTAATGACCTTCGCAAAGACAAGAGGTCTACAAAAACACGGTCTAAAAACAACCTTTAACCTGGTCCTGAATAGCCTTATCTTCTCTCATTGTAGTAACACTCAATACCAAAGGGGTGCTGGTTATAGCTGAGGAGGAGGGGAGCCATCACTAAACGCCAGGCATGCAACAAAATACTCCCAAGTTCTGGAATTCAAATAAATTACTCAGTGAGGCAATGCGTTCTCCCAGATGTTATTGCCTTAAATACTTTGCATTTAGTTTTGAGGGCAGCAAAAAGCCCATCTAGCTAACATTTCAAGTAATGAAAAAAAAAACAATTTTTAAAATACAAGTGTGCAAGAATATGTCAACCACACACATTTGGTACGTCGATGCATAGCTCTACAACTTACTTCAGAAATTCTTCCTACACGTGTGAGATAATGTTATTCCATTGGGAAACATGACAGAGAGATCCAAAAACAATACAAGACAACCACACAAGAAAAGCCCCTTTATTGAGGGCATATGGCATCTAGACAACAAATAGACAGGTCTGGATACAGACTGGCTTTCTGGAAGAAATTAAATTCATGTATTTCTTCCATATGGTTTATATCTCTGGAATCAGCTACAGTAACGGGACTAGCAGAATATAAACCACAGCATGCAATGCGGTGTTGATTTCAGGAATTGTGTTTCCTATGTCATATTTTCCAGATATTTGCCGGGTGGGTATAGCTGACCTATACTGTCATACAAAGCATAATGGGTGAGGGCAGAAGAGAAGCTCTTAATAATCCAAATGAGATTAGATAGGTGTCGTCCACTGAATACCACACAAATGATTAAACTGCAGTGATGTCAACACTTGTACATTTAAAACGAACATTTAGTTCATACATTTATCACAAATTATGTATATGCCACTAATATTGCAGATTTTTTTGAATAAGGAAATACTCTTGGTATTTTCTGAAAGAAATTCAAGAGGGTTGAGAGGAATAGTGAGGTACAGAGTTTATATAGTCTTTAACCATGTAACTAAGATTTTCAGAATGAAAAACAAAAAGATTCTGAGGAGAAGAGTTCTATGGAGACATAAACATGGTGCATTTGGCAAGTTTGATAAAGAGGAGAACATTCTAAATAATATAGAAATTAAACACATTCAGTCATATCAGCACAAGAGATACATAGTTTGTTTTAAATTAAGAATTAAGATGGCATTTTTGGGAAGACTTTAGTTATGGGATTGGTGATAAGGGAATTTCCCACGATACATAGTGTAAGACCAATGGAAAAAGAAATAATTCACAAAATACTATTTTTTTTGGTGGATGGACTGATGATGTGCCATCAAATAAAATCTGACTCACAGCAATCACTACTGTGGTTTCTTAGACAAGTGAGGGTATAGAAACGGTTTGCCGGTGCCTTCTTCTGTGTATATTTGTGGAGAACGTGCAAACTCCACACACACTGAGCTGGAGTCAAAACCTCCACCCACCAAGTAGCGCACGACCTGAGGATTTGACTTTACCTGCTGTGCCACCATGTGTCACTGCAATTTTTTTCTGGTAAACATTTCTGTAGCGTATGCTTGGTACTGTTTGTGGCAAAACAAAATATCCAGTTCAGCACTTTCTCTGTGCTCACTTATGCACATGAATGGATTAAGAGATTCTGTTAAAACCGTTAAAACAATTTTCCTGGGAGTAAGAGAGAAAATTCAGATGACTGATCAGTACGGCAACATGATGGTAGAGGAGCACATATGTTTCTAATAGAATTTCAAACTCATGGTTACAAATTACAAGGAATTACTGCCATGTGTCAGTAAAAAGCAATATATGGAGCCGTTTGCAAGAGGGAGGAAAAAAACTTGCATCGTCGAGGCATTCCGTAGGAAACCAGTTAGTGATGCTTAAAGTAGTTTTGCATAGTAACATGAATATAAATAGAGGAAAGCATACTACCATGCCATCATTCCTTCTACAATCTGCAAGATTTGATTTCACTGTAGCCATTCAGGCTCCAAGCCAGAAACACAGTTTCCTTACTTCGAAGACCTTGTGCACAGTGAATTGGAAAAGCACACAATGTAGGCCCATCAAAGGACCTGAGAACCCAATGAACAGTGCTGGTAGAATGCCTCCAGGGAGACCGTGCATACACTCAGTGATTCAGCACCCAGCAAAGCCTCTCTGAACCCTCTTGCTGGCCGCCACATTAGCTGTTAACTTGACTAGTCATCAGTGCAGACATAGTTTTTCAGTGCCAGCCCACTGGAATAAATGCCCATTCTCATCCTGCTTACCAAAAACGTTCTCCTATGTGTCAGGCTCTTAAAGCTTGAGTGTGGCCAAACTACTACCTGGGTTACCATCAGGACACTTCTGTTAGTACTTTTTTGAAAGCTTTTCCATTTGATTCTACAGCTGTAGATAATACACAGTTTCAAATCAATATGTTCAATTGTACATAGTTCATCATTATATCTAAAGAACAGCAGCCCTCTAAGCAAAAATGTGACTCTCAGTTATGCAAAATTGATCTGCCATGTCCTTCAGGCTAGGTTAGACTGAGCAAAAACCTAAATCACCATTGATTTTCAGTGTTACTTCCAAACTCCTAAGCACCGACTACCGTATGATGAACCCTGTGGCTCATGCTATAACATGTAACACAAGGCAGGCCTCATTGAAATCCAATCCCTAGAACACATCAGCTTTGTGAAACTGAAGAACATATGATGAACTATAAATATCCCAAAGGGAAACCTGTGGTTAGAATGTATATGACAGACAGAAAAATAACTTTCAGTATTCCTAGCATAGGAACAGTTTCATATGATGAATAAATAGATTGTGTGAGGGGATTAAGATTTTGGAGCTTTTCATGGAAAAATAATAATATTCGTTTCTTGACATTGCAAAGTCTTTCATATTTTTATTAATGGTTTTTAATATTCAAATGCAGGCATTTTATGGGACTTTAGGTAAATTACAGATGAGCTTTATCAAAAGCACAAAATAATTGAAAGTGGAAGCAAATGATCTAAAAACAGAGGTAGTGACACATGCCCAGATACATTCTGCTAAGCATTTAAGCACACAGTTTCTTTTTAATTTCTGTTCATAACCTCATCTTACATAAGACAACTGAAATCCTTAAGAATTGTCTCGAAGATGGCAGAAAGCAGCTTAGAAGTCATGTGAAAGGGTACATGTATCAAGCAACTCATAAAACAGAAGTAGGAACCTTTGGGTAAGAAGAGAACACAAGAATGGATAGTTTTAGACATAATTACTGCATGCAGCATAGATGCTGAGCTTGCAAGTTAAACTAAAATGACCACAGTAAAGAAGAAGTAAGGGTCAGCCCTAGGATAGGGGTATACTTAACTGGTGATCAAGAACTTTAAAACAAAAATAAATCTCTTCACAGGTCACAGACTGAGCACAGAACAACACTTAAAAGTACAACTGCAGTACATGAGTAAAAAAGTTGGAGTATGCTTTTAAGTTCATTCCACTGAAACTTGTGAAAAAATGCAACAGGAGCATATTCACACTTGTTTTACAACAAATTTTACATTGTGTGTGTGTGTGTGTGAGCCTGCACCACAGATGCCACTTGACTCATACATGGTGTTATGAAACATTTTAGCAGCTCTCTCTCATAGTAGGCTGAAATTTATTCTAAGTAATAAACAGTTGTGTGTAGACACAGACACACACACACACACACACACACACACACACACACACACACACACACACCAGTAAGTTTGGTCTCTAACAGAGCTTGGAGAAGTGGGAGTAGTGACGAGACATGCAGCGAGCACGTACGTGATGCTGGCAGATTTTCAGCCCACGCCCGCCAACATACACACACATTGCTAAGGACTGATTGTGGTAAAAATTACATCTTTAAAATGGATTTTCTTGGAGATAAACCAGATCTATTATTTAAAACTTGAGCAAGTAATCTCTGCTCTATTTTGGGAGACATAAAAGAGCAAAGGCAAATTTAGGACCTTCTGTTGCAGTTACTCATGATATCCTGAGACAGGTGTCTGGACAACCACAGTGGATACAGACGCACTCACTGGAGGGTATCCGGTTTAACCTTGGTGTGCTGGATCATTTACAACCTCTTCAGCGTGATCCTTCATCTACACAGGATGTTTACAATACATGCTGGGGGCTGTAGAGCTACAAGTATGTGGTATTCTTTATGCTACACTAAGCTCTTCCTTCTATTCTGTGGTGGTTTCCCACCATGCACGAGCTTGAGAACCCACGGATGCAAATGCACATACTAGTGGCTCAGGCACTGGTTTCCTTATTTTTATTGGAATCCATCATTCGCAAAGCACCAATTTCATGGTCTCAATTTAGAAGGAAACAACCCAGTTTGAGTCTCCAATTAAAACGCACTGATTCACACCATATTTGTGAAAATAAAAATATTAGTTCCTCCTTAAAAGTCACTGATAAGAAAAAAAGACACGATTATTTTATTTCTTAAAATGTTAGCAAAACATACACTGAAGAGCTGCATGCTAATGCTGTACAATTGTAAAAAGAGCCTGCACCACAGATGCCGCTTGACTCATATATGCTGTTATAAAACATTTTGGCAGCTCTCTTTCGTACAAGGCTGAAATTTATTCTAATTAATACTAACAGCTGTCTGACTGAATTTACCTTTCATACTGTTTCCTTAATCATATTCTGTCTAGAAATTTCAATGATACTTAAGTACACAGCAACGTGAATCTGAACAATCTGAAAAGCCCTGGACAGAGATGGTTGGAGTACACTTATTGGAAGCCTATGCTCCAGAAGAGGTAGCAGCCTTCACCTCCTGCCAAACAATAGCCAGTGGATTTCCACTTCATTTTTCAATTTTTTTACTTTTTAATATTGCCTCCCTTTCCTTATTCTTCACATGACACTGATCACTTGAGAGTGGCAGTTTGATAAAAATATGTGGCTTTCTCCAGCCATTCCGCAACCCTTGCAGCAGGTCATAAGTCATCTCTTAATTGTGTAGGCCAAGTGACATCAGCAAATTTTTAGGTAAGCGCTTTTCATTAATCCAAAAATGTTTTCAAGCAGTACACATTACCTTAAGAAAAGGAAGGAATGGGCAGTCCTTGGCTTCACATCTGTGCAGACAGTCATCCCTCCATTTACATACTTAATCATTTCTGAAAAGGCCGCATAAATCAAAAATGCCAAAATTGACACAGCTATTCCTAATATTTCTTATGGGGGAAATTATAATGCATTGCAGCCTAACCAAAAAAACCACAAACCATTTTCCAAAATTTCACTAGAACATTAGGAGAAAAGGCTTATATAAGTAAGAAAAGACCCTTGCTGTACACTGTTGTGGTAGCATTTGAAAGGATTTGCCACTGCAGCATAAATGATTCAAATAAATTAACTGTGTACAAAACAGATGTACATCCAGCTTTCTTGGCACAAGTAAAACTCCTAAAACTCTATTCTCACAATCTGCGATAATGTACGCCCTTCATCGTATTCACCCAAGTAGAATAGAACTAAATACTACCATATTCACGCATATAGAATAGCACTGCAATTGAAAAGATACCACCACATATACGAGAAGCTTGGAATTTAAAAAAAAATAAAAATGGTTGATTTTTTTTGGCCAGAGCACTTTGTATCAAGCAGATCAACATCTAAGTGAAGAAAAGATATTAAAAATCAAAATGCGTCGTAGCAGAAATGCAAGTGCACGTAAATTGAGGGATGACTGTATTTTTTTATATATCAAAAATTATCTCAACTTACAAGGACATTAAATGAAGAAAGACATGGATTCTGTAGAGTCTGAAAATGTTCATTCTCAAAATCATCATGTTGCTGTAAAAAGGTACCACTTACCTTTCTCAATGAATTAATTCCTCTACGCAGAGACATGGGAAAGAAAAATGTTTCATAACCAATAGTGTTACGCAAATTATGCAGTTATTGGAAGTGTTAGAAGGCTGAGAGTACTGGAAATGCAAAATGCACCTATATTTAGGATTGTTGCTTCAGTTTAGTGAAACTTAACTGGATGATACAGATGTTTATCACTTAAGTTGTTCATAATTTATCATATGGTGCTGACTGAATTAAAACATGGGTCCTGCAGGATAACCTGCAGGCCTGCTGGATTCTAGATTTTTTTTTTTTTTTTTTTAAATAACCTTCAGCCTGAGTGGGACAGATTAGAATTTCTATGCAAAGAAAAAAGTGGATGGTTGACTAAACAAAAACAGAAGTTTGACCAAGGATTGAGTAATTTTATATCTTGCCATCTACTTATTGATACAATCAGCAAATTTCTCCATACTTCATGAGGGTAGAATACTTAACCAAACCAAGTTCATTTAATTTTATGCTATGTTTGCCTGTAAAAGCTAGGTTGAATGATTGTACAGAGTTTAATGCATAACATGGACACAGGAACTTGGAAAAATGATTTAATATACTGTATGTTTAAATAAAAATTATGCACTATTACTTCACCTATATGATAAGATTTATAGTGATTTTGAATGAATGCCTGAAAGGCAGGATACAGTGCACGGAATTTCAGACCATTTTGATTAAAATATAATTCATAATTACAGAATTACTCAAGATCAGTTTATTAGTCACTTATCACTGTGAAACAATGAGGGCCTTGTTATAGCTGTATAAAAGAGTGTTAATTCGAGGTTTGTAGACACCGCATTAAAGGAGAATATGCAGCAAAAATTGGCTATTGAACATAAAAATCACATTCAAATCAAGGAGGCTGTGGGGTTTCTCCTTAGATAAAAGGACAAAACAAAATAAAATTCAACAAAAAATCTGTCACTTCCATGCAAGACATGAGAGAAATTAGGTAGCAGCAGAAGAATTTGAAACATGCAGCTCCCATGGGCCAGCATGCAAATAAGCTGTTACTCTGACCTGCTGCTCTTCCACGAAGCTTGTTCTTCCTTCAAGGAGAATTAAAGAATTCTCATGCTACAGGAAACAAAATTAAAATTGATCATTATCATGGTGTTTGTATATTTCAATGGAACACTTACACGACACACTTGCTTAAACATTCATTATTAACTTTTCCAGGAAAAGGTATCTGAACAAGAAGAATGGTAAAGAATAAGCATTTAACAATGAATGTTCAACAATAAACAAATTCCCAAACAGCCTAAACTTAAATGCTTGCTTAAACTTTTGTATATAATGTGGGAACAAAATAAAGTTTAAAAATAACTGGACGGCATCAGAAGTGCTTCGTGCAAGCAAAACCAGTGCTGACTCCAACTGCAATGTCTTGCAGAAGTATTCAAACCCCTTGAAAGTTAATATTGCATAGATTACAAATACTTACACATATTGTTCCAATTAGTATTTTTTATTGTGAACTCCTGTGGTTTAGCAGTAAACTGTCCAAATAAGTTATTCGTCTGCCAATATTTTAAAGAAAATGATATAAGGGACTGGACAAATTCAACTCACTTTCACAATATTCCCAGGTTGTGTCTGGTGTTTGTGATCATTAACAAGATGATAATTTAATAAATGTGCATACTTTATTTCAGTGAATAATTGCTGTTACATAGGAACACGTAACAAGGAAAAATGAACTTTTTTTAAAAACATATAGTTACATTTGAGAAATCTGCAGAACTTACTCAGTGAATAAAGCAAGGTATGTCTCCATAATGTTTTATTGATTGTATAGGTAATAGAGCAAACAAAACAAAGTGGCCACATGCTGAAAAGTGTCACACATACTGTTGCAAGTAAATAAACAATAATAAAAGACAATTAAGAACTGATGTCTGGTCCTAGCTGCTTTGAGTGACCAGAAAACTCTGGTTAAGCCATACAAAACAAGAGGTAATGAACATGACATCCATCAGAAGTAATAATGCAAAAGTGGAAAAATGGAGAGAGACCCACATTCTTATTAAAATTCAATCTGCTATAATACCAAAGGTCACAGGTACCACAGTGATTAGATGTGACAACTTGCAATCCAATGGTGTTCATTGTAATTTTCTCAATTCAAAAAAATTACACAGTAATTTGTATTGTATGTGTGACTTTCTGCAGGTAGTATTACTACTGTAAGTCACCGTGGACACAGCATCAACTAAATAATAACCGACAACTACAAAGATTTGATTTAGATACACATACATCTTCAAGGTGTGTCCATTTGCAACTTGGAGTCCAAGTAGTGATTGAAGTACTGTCCAACTGCAACAAACTGAGAATAAAATCATATTAAAAAAATAAAAATTTCTCTATGATAAAATAAGAGGCATGATGGTGTAACATACAGTTGATGCATCGCAGCAACTCGGCTGCTTGTTTGGATTCAACTCAGGGTCTGCTGAGGTTGCATGCTCTCCCTATGTTTGCAAGCTTAAGACATGTGAAGAAGGTATTGGTAAACCACTTCCAAACCTTTACCTTACAAAGAAAATCAGTTCACAAGCCACAAACATTTGCTTGCTACTGCTCCACAAACAAAGCATTATTATCATACAAAAAGAGGGTGTATGAGAATGGCACCTTATGTTTAATCTCATATATAGCCCCTACAGAGGCACAGCATTGAGGAAAACAACATCAACACAGTAGTCTGTAAAGGTGGAACCCCATATACAGTGATGGACAGTAGAAGGAAAAAAGACCCCATTTTATAAGACTCCAGTCAAGTTATTGGCATTCAAAACATTTTATCATTTTACATATATTGCTAACATACCTTTAAGCAAAAAAATTATACTAAAATGTGGTTAGTTAGCTATACGTCTATGTGCCCAGCTTAGAGCTGTGGCAATCTGGAGCACATACTGGAATAACTGGGTGCGAGGTTGCTTAGAGAATTTCTTAGATTGTATGCCAGCTCATCAAGAAGTAGCAACACAAACACTCAGTCACACAACATAAACAATTTAGAGTCACCAGTTAACCTGAAAAACATGTCTTTGTCTTGTGGAAGGACTCCAAAGCATCCAGAGCAAACTCACGCAGGCACAGGTAGAACATGCAAACTTCTGAGAGACTCAGCTGGATTCTAACCCTTACCTGAACAGTTTAGGTGCTGTGAAGCATCATTATAATTCTACCCACTGCTCCACCATGCTATCAAAGTTAGTTAACTACTTTAGTAATTAATTTTTTATTGAACAATTAAGGCACTATCCACATAGTGCCCGAGTAAAGCTTATTATCTTTTTAAATAGAATTTAAACAGAAGGTGTGACTTAGCAAACTTCCTGTCACATACTTTAGCTACGTAATCTAATATGCTGGATATATTCCATCTAGATTAAGAAACTACAATACGAAATAATATGGCTCACTGCCGAAGATGTCCATTAGTTCTTAGGGTGTATTTAAAATGACAGCTGCCTATGTATGAATACCCAGTACATATCCATATCAACAGGCTACATAATTTTGCTAAGTGTATACAAAATGCATGCACAAAGACTTCACCTAGTGACTTATGCAAGGGCTAAGAGTAAATTAATAATCTAACAATAGACAAGCACAAGCACTAGTGCCAAACAGCCAACTGGTTTGTTATTAGACCCCATTTCTGTGAAAGGTAGGAAGAGGCCTACATAAAATCAGATCCTAGTAGAGGCTTTTCCATTTTTATACTAGTGCTGTGACCAGATTCTAGTATTTGGGGTCGATATTTCATGCAATATAACCACCTTTTCTATAACCTCTATATCTTTTTTAGGTGCTGCACTTAGAAAAAGATAATGTGACAGTGATTTTAATGGCATTACACAGGAAGTTGCCATTAATTCGCTACACCTTAATGAATGTTACCATTCACTAAAATAAGCTATGCTTTCTTTAATGCGGCTGCTTTCAAGCACATTTCTCAAGATTTAATATTTTAACATTTTTTTCCCAATCTGGATTGAAAAAAGTACATTTAAAAAAATAAAAACCATGTACTTCTGGCCCCTTTTCTTTTTTCTCCCAGAATTTAAATGGCGAATAACGAAAGGCAGGAAAGGACATAACACTCTTAAGAATTTCTGTGACAGATGGCCAGCCCTCCTTTCAGAACGCTTTCCTTTCTGCCAATGTGCTTCCCCACGCAAAACTGAACTGCTTCAAAAGCATGAATGCCTTCTACGGAGACAAGAGACTGGGACCAACTTTCACTCAACTAGTATATTTGCATAAAATTGCTGTTAATTCTCACACTCAAACATCAGCTGAGAAATAAACCAATGTTCTTTTAAAATTCCCTTCACCAGATGTTCCTTTTGATTTTTAAGCATAAATTCAATACTGTTAGGAATTCCAAAAAAATTCAACAAAGTCAAGAAAAAAAACAATTATTTCAAAGATCCAGTTACATTTTCTAAGAATCAGTTATTTGGGAAATAAACAAAGGTATAAAAAAATTCCATGATCACCAATTTTTATTTTACGGCATTAGTTTTAACATGAACTTGTTGCCTGAAAGTTGCAAGTTCAAGACCCACACGCCAGCACTATAAGCTACGATTAAGACCTTTTGTTTAAGGTATACACTGTAAACTGCTCTAGTAACAACCTAGCAGCATAAAATTGGTCTCGTTCTTCAAATTGCTTTAGATAAAAAGCATCAGTTAGAAATCACATTAAGAAGCAGTTAAAATAAAAAAGCCCCCATCAAACCCATCATCTGTGGTGTTCTCCTGAAACATATACTGCATCAGGGTGACGACCTGCTTACAGTGGCTATTTTGACTTGCTTAAACAATGGTAGGAGAAACCCTTCATACAACAGAACTTATATATAACCCAACTGCATTAAAAAGTATAAACTTGGTTGATAAAGTGTAAAAATTCAATGGTACATAAAACTTTGCAACCGCGTATCAGCAGAAAGTCAAACGGCTATTAGAACTGAGTTGTTTACATAACATTTAACTAGCTGTAAATTTAGAAGACAGTCTGAATCTCCTATTCATTTAGGTGACACATTTAGTCAAGGAAACTTAAGTTACTAATACTATGATATTTACATTTGTTTATTTATACAGCTGCTTAAGATTTAGTGGAGCAACTCAGGGTAAGGACTTGGATCAGAGCTACCATAGCAGAAGCAGGGATTAAACACGATCTCTACACCTAAATGGCAATGGCTCTAACCATTACACTACCTGCTGCTTCATTTTGAGCTTGACTTTAAAAATGGCCACAAGGGACAGGAGCTGCTTGGAGTTCAAGAACAGGGTGAGAGAAGCTAATTTAATGTTGTGTGATAGTCACAACTGGATTTCATTTGAACTCAGCACTATAGAAAATGGGTATGCAATTGTGATTGAATGTTTTTTTTTAAATAAATAATAGTTCTATACCTTTCAGTGGCTACACATGGCAAAAACTGCTTCATTTCTCCACTGTCACCTCTGACTGACTGCAATTCTATCAAAAAAGGCAGTGACAGTCCTTTAACATATCTGAACTTTAGTCTGCAAGCCAGTGCATCTGCAGTATGACTGGATTCCTGTGCTGGAGCAACATGGGAACACAGTGTGTCAGCTCTCTGTGACAGACACTTCAGCCTTGAACTCCTGCTACATATTTGTCCAAGATCCCATCACAACATCGAATGGTTGGCCTAGCTGTCAAGAACACTAGGAATTGCCACTCATTCCCTGGCTAGTGCCAATTTCTAGGACAGAAACAGCAATCTGCATGCAACTACTCTCTCACAACTCCCATTTATAAACATCCCGCTGTTGTGACAGGCCTATCAGCATGGTGTATGCTGGGGGAGGGGATGGGGAATCCGACATAGCTTTGTCAAACACTCAAGAACAAATGCTCCCCACACCCGTCTGCATGGCTCTTTGAAGAAGGGCTTGTTGTTTACAAGTTCCAAGCCATCAAGAAAAACAGTAATTTAGAACAACATCACTCAAACCACTTTTTTACCATGTTCAGTTGTACTTTTCAATTCCATTTTGTAGCTTTAACATTAAAATGTTTATGGCTTGTATACCTGTGTACTTTTTGTGAGGACATTGTGTAAGCAACTGTACCTACTTCTAGGGTAGTCACGCAAGTCCTATTGCCCTACTTTGCCCCGTCAGCGGAATACAAATTAAACCTCTTTTCTAAGGGAAAAATAGGTTAAATTCTATCACATTTGCCACACGGAACTTTGCACAGAAAGAGGGCCGGCTCTGAAATGTGGAGCGAAAAGGATTACAACAGCTTGGACTACAACAAAAGGAATCCCTGTCCTCCCTGCACTCACCCATTTCTGAGATTAGAAGAGTCGCACCACGGCAGTATAAACATTACTCACAGTAAGCTCCTGTTCCTACTACTTTTGAATTGTAATACCAAATACAACTCAGTGACCGTGCTTTACCATTTCTGTTCTTCAGCAACAATCTCAGAAGTGGATAATACTTTGTGCTTGGCATTCTTACACAACTTGCAGTTTTACAAAACTATAAGACCTAAAATAATGGTTGGCATGAACTATATTCCATATAGAAAAAGCTAAAAGTAAAATTATCACCCTAATCAATTCAGTAATACTAGATAAATTTGACGTACAAATTTAAGATGCAGGGTATAAACGCTTGCTTAAAACCATAATGCTAGAGCAGAAAAATCAGTCCATACATTTAAATGGGAGGATCAAGCACTTACACTAACTTAACCAGACCTCTCAACATATGATGTGAGAGAGTGCCAAAATAGGAGAAAATTTTTAAAAATGCAATTTACTTCACATTATAAAAGAAAGTTGGCTTTTAAAAAACTGACATGTAATCTCCCAAGTATAAGGCCTGAACTTGAAAAACCAAACTACCATCAACAGCAAAGTCTTCAACCTCACACAGTTTCAAAATTGAATCAACTGTTGTTTTTTACTTCTATAGGATAAATCAAAAGATACTTTAGACACTTAGGCAACTACATGGATGGGCCAGTCATTTAAGTTCATCTGTGCTCATTTCTAATGGAATTCTTAAAGCAGTGATGCTTTCGGGTACAAAAGAAATTTTTTAAAGAACCATTTAACGAATTTAAAGTAGTGTCTGCCTTCGAAATAAATCAAGCCCCGTTCAACAAAGACGTAATATTAAAATGTATATCTTTCAAATAAGAGGCATTTATTCTTTCCAGAAACAAGATAAAAAAGCAACTTATTTTCAATACCTGTGCCAACACAGAAAGGCACTCATTTAGAGTGCATCACAATATTTCACCCAGTGTAAATACATGCTGGTGAACTAGATAAATGGCAAACACACTCTGAAGTAAAAAAGAAGAGAACAGCAGAGGCAGCATGAATCTTAAGCAGCACCACAATGAGGGGGGGGGGGTACTGTGTGTTCAGCGATGGGTTGCCTTTTCCCAGTTCTTCTCTTCCTTTTGGCAAAACGTTTATCATTCTTCCAGATGAACAATTGTCCTACAACAGTGACCAGCACAAGACAGAACAATGCACAACTGAAGCAGGCCTCCATCACCCACTGCCATGGTTGCTAGGATACCTTTGATCCCTCAGACAGCTTGTCAAAACACTTGTTCCTTATTTAAACGTATCTGTAAAGAAAAGTCTGCTCTTGCTTTGTTGACCTTGTGTGCAAAAAGAAACAGTTGGGCACATTAATTGCTACGATGGATCTTAATTTACAAGCAATCTTCTGTTACAAAGCAAAGCCAAACAAACAGAAAATACAAATTTTAAAATTATATCAGCTTTAAATAAAACACAATGCATAAAATAAAATTCTGAATGCCTTTCTGTCTTGAAAATATTTTCAAATGTGATGAAAGTCTTCTATAAATATCAGGAATGTTTCAGGTACACTTGTAAACCTGCACCTACTCAACACAGGTGCCATCCAGTGAAAACTGTGACAGCACAATTGAGCACTAAAATACATACAGCTCTGTGTGTGTGTGTGTGTGTGTGTGAGAGAGAGAGAGAGAGAGAGAGAGAGAGAGAGAGAGAGAAAAACAGGTGCAGCTCAGAGCAGCCTTGATGACAGGATTCATCACAGGCAACACATGAAATACATCACCAGGCTGGCAGCCACAGCAGTGTCAACCCCCACTCCCCATGTCCATGTCCCATGTGAGAGAAAAACTCATTCCCATCATTCCATGCAGAAGACTATCAGAAATGTAAGTTAAATATTTGTGTATATATGCCATCAGACATTTTGTTCAGTTTAATTAAAGATCACATTTAAGCACATCTAGTACCTGACAGAAAATTTAACACTGCACATTTTGAACAGAATAGTGCCACAGTTTTCCAAAAGGAGACAAAGAAAAAATTTGTGGCATATTATGTTAATTTAGTGAATGCAAGTTCTACCCACTGACATGAGCCTCCACTTGTTGTTTTCCACCATCCACCAGTTATTTGGGTTGCAGTCTATTTGTTAGCCTGTTTTTGGTCATTGTTGTGAAAATGCCGGCTCCCAGAACTGGGCTAAGAGCAGTTGGCAAGGGTCTCCTCTTCCCAAACAAATGTCCCCACTTCCGGAACAAAAGGGAGCAGGAGACAACAAACAAACCAGCACAAATGAGGATGCAAATTACGCCGCACGTAATTGTACCAAAGTTATGGATGTATCAATGCCTGTGATGTGCACAATGATGTTCATTAAAAAAAATTTTATTGCCAGCCAAACATGAAATGTCATTTGTAAAATTAAGCTCAGGGGAAAAGTCACAGAAAGTATAAAAGAAAAATGTCATTTTAAACAGTTAGAACTTAAAGAAGTAGAAGAAACCATCTTACTTGTCTGTCATGTTTTCAACAACTGAAAAGTGAGTCATGAAAATCCTGGTCTTCGGTCTGACACAGTGGAAGAGGACCGAGGATGATTTGTTGTTATCTGCAAACAGAGAAATACATTACAGTTGATATCAACTGCTCAAGCAACACACTTCAAACATTCAGCACACAAAATTTCAAAAGCAGCATATTATATAACAATAGGGTCAAACAGCCCAAGCACAGTAAGATATACAGTGAAACTATGAATTAATCATATACTCCTGTGGTTATAGTTTTACCCTGAGATGCAATGCTGTGAAAAAAGCCCTTGCTGTCTTTCTGATTGCCTATCTTACTGATATAATGTCACATTGAATGGCTTCAGATCTTCAGACAAAATACTGAAGTTCCTTTTAACATGTCAAAAACATAAGTTTTTAAATTACTTCATATAAGGAACAAAGTTATCTGACACCAATATCACCCATGTGAAAAGTAACTGTCCACTTATGCTATAAACTGAACCTTACCATGAGAGTGAAGTAGCCATCAGAAAGTTTCTACAAGAAACACACTATGATCAAAGCAAATTCAAATTCAAACTGTCAATAATCAGTCTGGAAATGGTTACAAAGCAATTTCTAAGGCTCTGGACCTCCACCGTACCAAAGTAAAAGCCATTATCACCAAATGACTTTGAACAATGGTGAATGTTCCCAGAAGTGGCCAGCCTGCCAAAAAATCACTTCAAGATCACCGCAACGACTCATCCCAAAAGGCACAAAACACCCCAGAACATCCAAAGAACTGCAGGCCTCTCTGGTCAGTGCTCATGACTCCACAGTAATAAAGAGACTGGACAAAAACGGGAGTTGTGGGAGAGAATCAAGATGGGAAACACTGATATCCAAGCTTAACATCAATGATTGTCTCACATTTGCATAAAAAAAAATCCAGGATGATTCTAGACTTTTGGGATAATGTTCTATGTACAGAGGAGTCAAAGGTGGAACTCTATGGATGGTACTGGTCCCATTTATATCTGGTGTGCACCCTTAAGAACATCATACCAACAGTCAAACATAGTGGTGGTAATGTGAGGGTGTGAGGATGCTTTGCTGCCTCAGGACCTGGACACCTTGCCATTATTGAAGAAATCATGAATTCTCCACTGTAATTCTAAAGAATGCCTGGTCTTCTGAAACTTAATTGTTAAACTGAAGTATAACTAGGTTATATAGCAGGGCAATAATCCAAAACACAAGCCTAAGTCTGAAGTGTTGAGAAAAAAACTAAATTAAAGTCTTGAAGTAATCTAGTCAAAGTCCTGACTTGAACCCAACTGTTTGACTTGAAACGAACAGTTCATGCTCAAAGACCATCCAGTGTGTCTGAATTCAGGCGGTTCTGCAAAAAAAAAAAAAAAAAAACTGGACTAAAATTCCTCAACAGCAATGTGAACAAATGATATTGAATTATACAGATAGTTTTGTTACAATTATTGCTGCTAAAGGTTTTATAACCAGTTTTTAAAGTTCAGGAGGCAATCATTTTTTACATCATGATACTAGTGTTGAATAACTTTGTTCCTTAAATAAAAGAATTAATTTAAAACCTCTGTTTACTTAGGTTCCCTTTGTCTTCCCTTACCTGAAACCATTCAGTGTGACAATACTTTTTCACAACACTGTATGCCCATCTTGGTTATAAGAATTTAGCTTTTAACTTTTCTAACACATTGAAAACTAGTGTATTAAACCTGAACTGGACACCCCCTTAACTGGTACCTCCCTGGAAAGGAGTTGGGGGAGCAACATAATATTCATGAAGGGCTCCAGACAGCCACTTGTCTCAGTCTGTGAGAGTCCTCAGGGGACTGCTGGGTTTCTGAAGCTTGTTTTACACCAGCCCTTTGTTCTCAGGGCCACAGTATCTGCTTCTCACTGTCAACAAAGCCTCTTAATGTAAAAAAAATACTGTGCTGAAATGAAGGAAGCAAAATAAAATGTTATGTTTAAAGGTAGAGTTAGTAATACACAAATATCGTGCATCTTCAAGATACTGTATTTAAAAAAGCGAAATCAAAACTTGTTCCATAAAATGTATAACCTTCCTTCGAAAATATTTAATTCTCTTAATAGGGTTCACAGTTCTATGTTCCACTGCAAAACTTAATACTGCCACTCCAGCAATACAGTACAGATGTACAGATGAGTAGAAATGTACAATGAACCTAATGTAGAGTTGATGCAATACATAACTAACTGTTTAAGGTATATGCTGGAGGTAGTTAAACTACATCTTAAACAATTAACATATTTGTTTCTAATGATGTGTATTAGTACATCATAATATCCCCATTTCAGAAACAAGTAAACCATAACTTCAAAATAAAACAGGTAATTTAAACCAAATGAGCAGAAAAAAATGTAAACAACCAAATGATTTTTTTCTTTTAATCACAGCTTATTAGAAATAATTAAAATTTAATTAAAAGCATATTCTACTACTTAGATTCTACTATCAAGTATGAGTATACAGGATAAGATGACAAATATCCTGCGCTTACTCACTGGGATTACACATAGGGCCCTTCCACACTAGTCTAACAAACCTACCACCTACTCCGCAGTAAATAAAACAATTTGTTACATTAACTACACAAATACCAACCTCCCTTCGAAAAAAAGTCAGCCAAGGGTTTTTGTAGCAAAAGAATTGACCCCCTTCAAGGACAGATCTGGTAAATGTCAACTAAGATTAAACACATGACATTGATATTAGTGGGGGAGATGACGGGGGAAAAGAAACATCCAAATACTCCAGCTACTGTCACAAAAGCCCAGAACTCCACTATTAAATCAATAAGGCCTAAAAACTGGAGCTCTGGGCATGTTTTTCTGGGTCAAAAGACAGCACACAAACATAAGACTTTATTCCAACTTGTACTGTATTGTTTTTCTACATCAACAGCATATTTTTTTAACATTAAAGTCAAAAATTTAAATCTTACAAGCTTCCAGGACACTTTTACATATTCATTTAGACCTTATATGCAGTGTCTTTTTGTTACATGACAGAGAGGCTTCTGAAATGCACAAGTACTGTGCAGTACAAAAATTGCATACATTATACTGTACTTAAAAACCATCACTCACTTGCTTTTGTTATCCACCGATCCTTTGTGAAGAGCCTTGATGACCCAGAACCTATCCTACAATAGCTGGGCACTAGGCTACTTACAAAACTCCCTGGACAGAATGTTAGTCCATCGTGGGAGAGCAACAAAAGCACACATTCACTCACAGTCATATACTGGGCAACTTAAAGTCTTCAATTAACCAGAAACGCACATCTCGGGACTGCAGGAGAAAAATGAAGCACCTAGAGAAAATCCTCACAGACACAGCGAGAACATGCAAGCCACACAGACTGAGCTGGATTTGAACCTAAGCCTGAACAGCCAAGGCACCGTGAAGCAGTACCACTACTTGCTGTAACTAATGTGCCACCCTACTTGAATAACCATTTATTATTTTTACAAGCAACTTGCATTGGTATAGACTGAGTGTAGGGGCGGAATATCAGTGTACACGATGTATGCACATCAGCTACCGAAGAGACAAGATTTTGTCCTAATTCTATTATATTGGATAATTGTTAGGAGGTGCAATTCCAGACAGGCAGCACTATTGGGGGGAAAGACCAATCAAAATAGGAAAACTCAGGAAAATTTCATGGGGCTTTTCAAAACCGGTACGACATGAGTCATTGTGACAAAACTAGGCATCTACATAGGAACTGCAGACAGACAAGGAGTGGGATTTTTCCAATTGACCATCTTCCATGCGACATTACAGATAATCTGACAGCTGACCTGGGACACATCTTGTCAAGCTTTTTCTGCCAACAAACCATCATTTTCAAATTCACAGCAAATACAGTTGTTTCAGACTACCGACCACTGTTCAGACAGAGCTTTGCTGACAATGGGGAGACCGAGAAACCTGTGGTAAAGTGCACCACTTTGACTGCGGGGAATTGATGGCTTCAAGGCAGTAACCGTTAGCCTTCGAAGCAGAATGATAAGCACTTGAAAAGACACATTAATAGGCTTTGATCTCAGGGAGAAAAAGGTTCACTGCTCAAAGGATGGCTATTACTCAGCCACAGAACTCTCATCCAAGCAAAGTCTACAGGTACTACCTGTCAAAAACGAAATAAAACCTGGCAAACCTCTCCAAGTCACGAGGCATTACTGAATTTCAACACAAAACAAGGCAAGATAAAAATTAAAAAAAAACAATATTTTTTGTTATACTTCTAAAAGCATATCTAAATATTAAAACAGCACATTTTTAATGATTTTAAAACCAAGTGAAGTCTTGGAAATAAGACTGAAAATTTACATGCCATAAAAAATTAGTTTGGTTCTGTTGCACCTATAACAAAGAAAATATCTGATTAAAAAAAGGCAACAGTCCGTCAAATGCAGGGGCCAAAAAATACACATAGAGCAAATATTAAAATACTATCTGTTCACTTAAATATGAAGACTATAGTATTCATCATACATTGTGTAAAACTATAACCATAAAAACAAAAGAACACAATGCCAATTTGCCCATACAAGGTTCTCCATGAACCACATGACACAGCAACACCCTTACTTCTTTAACCAAGATTCTGGTTAGAGCCTTGGAGCTAAAACACAATAAAGATGACATACTCTTACCAAGAACTGTGGCATTGTGAAACAGTCGTCCCACATGGCAGCTCCAATTTCTGAAATGGTGATTGGAACACCATGCCCTTTTAAAGGATGAGCGAGAGAAAATAAGGAGGAAATAAGGAATCAAATCATCGCTGTCTCTTGCCATCCAGCCACCTCACACTGCCTCTGCCAAACCATCAATTATTAAAGCCAATCCACGAGTGAGGCAAGGAGGAGGGGACAGAAAGAGGAAAAGGGGGGGGGGGGGCGCCATGCACTCGAATCATCCTAGGAATCATTGTGTATAGTGATCCAGTCACCTAGCTGTTTAGAAACGGTGGATAATTGAGTTTGGTTGCAACTGCTATCCATCTGGGTGGCCGGCCAGTGCACTTTGGAGAGCAAAAGCAATGAAATATCGTCTTTGGAAAGCATCAATGCGCATAATTCCTAGGGAGAGAGATGGGGGCAGGGAGCTATTGTTTTCAAAGCGTCTTTGCTCTCCTTGGTGGGTTGAATGGAGCTCAGTATCCCAGCTGCCCCTTTTCAGGGATGTAGTAAATCACACGGTTGCCCAAGGTACAAGACCATGAGCCAACTTTTGGATGGAACACTTTTCTGCCCCCATGCAGAACACTGGGTTAAAACTCTTAATGGAACACTAAGCAGATTTCAAGGGTGGAAAAAGTTACTACAATTTCCATTACAGCTACAGCCATGGCTTTAAAGGGAAAAAGTATTAAGACAAAAATCTTAATAGTCTCTATTTCTGACTATATGGGAAAAGCATGTCAGACTGATGATTGTCTGAATTAACCTGTTATTTTTGGCTTATTTCGAGAGTCACCTGTTAAACACTTGTGTAAGCCTATATAACACAGTAATAACACACTAAAATTAGTCTAACATTTTAAAAATAACTGAACTATATATATTTTTGTTTCAACACTTGCAGTACATTATCCAGTTTACATTAAACAAGCCACAAAAGTTTATATGATATTTGTATTATTTCTAACTGCTCACAAATTTTTTAGTGATAACTTGCAGCACAGCACGTGTCCTGTGTTTATTGCTCTGGTCCGACATATATACAGTGCACGTAAGCCAACAATACCTTTGTAGCTTCACTACAAACTTTACATGATAAGACTCACCTTTTCTAGCAAAATATAAAACTGCACATAATTTCAAGAGACTACTTTAGATATTGGTTAATTCAGAGAGGATGAAGTTACCAAAGATGACTTGTACTCTTACTGATCTGATGTCATATCATCATGTCTATTTTACTGTATAAAAGATGGAGTTCCTACTACTTTAAAGTCCAAAGTATCTTGCAGATTGTTTCTTATTTTTACCTCCCTGCAATTCAACTAGCCTTCCACATATTGTACTTAAAACAAAGTGATAACATCTGAGATTTAGCATTATGGCCTGAGCACCACCCTACTCAGCTCAATTACAAAGTACATTTTTGGCATAACTGATGGAAAATAATCAGCAACATAATGTAACCAATATCTTCTAATATAAAATATTTAATGGTACAAATTTCAGGAAGTCAGCATTATTAAGTGCTCTGAATTTTGGCATCAACATTGTATAATGCTTTCAAAGGGAGTTCAGTTCCCATAATGTGAATCACTTTCCTAATGTCACTGCCAATCTCAGAGAGATACTGGTTGTAATACCTTTGAAATCAGAATCAGTAAAATCAGGCCCAGGTCATATCTAATTCAAGCTTTTGCAAATATAACACATACTGGCTTTTTTCACGGTGAATACAAAACCTTGTCACATAGATAATTTGGGATATTATTCTTTTGGATTATACATTTGTTAACCTTTAATGGCAAAGAGAGAATCAAACCCTTCTAATATAAAAGGCTACAGCTTTTTTCAATCAAGCTTTATTTCATTTTTCAAGTCTTGTATAGTATGAATGTAAACACAATGCTGAGAAAGACAGAAGCACATTCTAAAAAGTACCAAATTTCATGTCAATGCTTCTTTTTAACTTTAGAGCCAATAATCATGAAGAAAGTATTTGGTCATTGTTAACGTGGCACATACAGAATAATGTAAGATACTTTTGGAATTATTGCCAGCACAAAATACTTAGAAGGAGTTATTTTTTCCAGCAGTTAATGCGTTGCTAAACTGTTTAACCACTTTTAAGATTGACTTTCCAAGCACAAGAAGTAGTAAGAAACACATTACAGTGGATGTCACAGGCTTAGCGTGTATAATATTAGACAAAAACCACATGCCCTCAATAATTCAAATCATGTGGAAAAACGGCAAATTGTCAAGCATAAAGGCCCTTTTGTAACCAAACTGTTCATTTTGATGATTGAAGCTTCTACACAAGCAGTAAATTAATTTTCAGTGGAAAGGATATATAAAAAGGAACCTAACTTCACCATCATGGACTTCGTTCAAAGCACGAGATTATCACATGATATGATTACATTGCATGAAATCACTCAGTGTTAACATTGCAAGAAAATGACATTAACATAAAACACCCATCAGCCATTTTCAATTTAAACAAACTGACAAACTGGGGGCAGATATGTTTTACAGAAATAGCACCAAATAAATCAGTAGCATGACAAAACACTCTCTCACTCAGTAGTGATCGAGAGTCTACCCAGAGGCACTGGGGTCCAGGCTATGTAAAGCCACTCCGTCAGTTTACACACACACACACACACACACACACACACACACACACACACACACACACACACACACACACACACACACACACAGAGCAATATAAAGTGNCAGTACACACACACACACACACACACACACACACACACACACACACACACACACACACACACACACACACACACACACAGAATTTTAAGTGACCAATTAACCTGAAGGACATGTTTACGGACTGTGGGAGAAAACTGGAGCACACAGAGGAAACCCACACAAAGACAAAGATAACATGCAATCCACACATACTGAGCTGGTTTCAAACTCATATCTATCCAGCCCAAGTACACTGTGTCAACCACCATGACAGAACTGATTCTTCTGCCTCTCAGAACTGATATTTATGCTCTGACAACAAAAATTTACAACTCAAAACCTCCATGTACACCACTACCAGTTCATTTCCACATAAATAACCCCTCAGAAATGGCATGATCACTTATCAGACAGCAGTCATTTACCAAAGCTATGATGTGGATGAAGGCTTCCTAGGTCAAAGCTATAATGAATGGTGAGGATGACCAAAGGCATTAAACACATAAAAGCTTACAACCTAACAACTGGAAACAGAAACAGGAAATTTAAAAGGAAATCTGACATTCTCAGAAACTCCAAGAATGCTGCTGAGGCAAACAAAGCCCCAACAGGTTGGTTCAACATCTTGTGCAATTGACTGTGAAAGTCAAGTGTTACCTTTAGAAGATATCCATTAAATCCCTCAGAATAAAACTAATAATTCTGTCTTCATGATAACCAAGTGTGACGTCAGATGAATTGGAAACACAACCATCCATGCATAGCTTATAGTAAGTTGGGAGAAATTCAATCTATAATTTGAATGAAGATCTCCTACGAAACCATCATCTGAGAATCTAACTAGTTCATTTGTTCATGACAACAGGGAAGAGGCAAGACTAAATTTTCTAGCACTATCATAGACATGTTAACAGTCTCACCAAATCACTTTAAATGTACATAAGGTTATCGGAATTGGCTGCAATTTTAATTTATTTGCCTTCAGTATGCACAGTAGGTAGGTCAACCTAATAATATAACCATCATTTTCACCTCATAACATTAACTGGCTCATTTTGTTAGGTTTAAGATAATGAATGTATTTTCAAATTCTGGGGGGGTGTTTACATTGGCAATGTTTTATTTCATCATTTATAACTTAACTTGGTATTAAACCTCTGGATCAATAAGACTTTAAGCTGCTGAAGAATTCTTCATCTTTAGTTGCTGCTAAAAGCTTATTTGAAATATTGGTTCGTTTGTTCATTATTTTCCTTTTAGTCATAATACATATACTGAAAATTTAATTTCTGCAGCTCCCAGTGTGTGATGCTACAAACAAATAAAGATTATATGGTGTTGCTAGTATAAGTGCAGGTCCTGGAGTCTAAGTATTCAAAACATTTAAATATAATGAAAATAATGCAATACTAAAAATGGGTAAGGGAAAAGAAATAATTAGTGAATACAAATTTAGTTCAGCACACTTAAAAACTACAGTTCTCAGCACATGCTTACAGTTCAACAACTTTGAACAGTACACAGATTTCCATTAACAGCCTATCATACATGGTTCCAACTGCCAGGAGGAGTGTTCAACTGGACAAGAGTTTACCATGAACTACCAGCATGGCCATGAATATAACCATTCAAAAACATTGTGCTAATAAACAAAATCTGTTGATGGACACGTCATGCCCAGAGGGGAGGTGACCATTGTGGCCATGGACTCGCAGAGATTTCTTGTTTACAGGGTCTCTACAGGACCCTTTTTCCTCCACTTTATTATACTTTATTTACAGTTAAAATTATTATTTTTTACACGGAGAAAATGTCCTTGTATTTCATATTACTTATGTTTTCCTTACATCATTGTTTTTGCAATAATGTAAACCCATCCAAAGCACTGAACCAAAAAATAAACCAAAACAAAGATTTTGACAACATGCATGGTTAAAGCACTTTAGAATTGGTTTTTTTCCCTAATCCAAATCAGTGTCAGGCATGCACTGATACCACCCATTTACATCTCTGTATCTATAAATTTGAATCTCCTTTTGTTTGTTCTTTATGCACAAGTGTTTTTCACGTCACAGACTTGAAATGTAGTGCACATGTACCTCTCACACCAAGTTACTGTGTAGTCAAGTTCATTAAACTCCAAAAAGGCTATTTAACTACCTTGAGCATTTAAAAGTCACTCTTTGACAAAGCTCCAAGAGGCAGGACCAATGACATCACACACAACATATAATAACGTCATATTGGCAGATTTTCTCACTACACATTGACGTATGAGACGCAGATACATTTTCAATTCCACACATGCTGTAACGTACCATACACGGACAAATTTTCTCACCCTACACACAAGCCTAACATAAAACAAAAAGCGAAATATGTAAGCTGTTAATGTACCATACACGGACAAATTTTCTCACCCTACACACAAGCCTAACATAAAACAAAACGCGAAATATGTAAGCTGTTAATGTACTCAGAATGTGTGTAAAGCCAAGGGGCCCAAAACAAATTTACAAAATAATTACTACCATCAATAAGAGGTGTAAAACATTTCAGCCAAACGGATAGGTATGATCTAAGGTATAATGTACTGTAAATAGGCCATAATATTAGTCTTTTTATGAAAAACATTCTAAATTAACACTGTCCCTTAATAGAAATACACATCCTAACATGCTCTGTTGAGTATTTACAGAATGTTTTTTTTTTAAATTTAAAGTGAAATTCATTTGATAAATGCAGAGACATACAACATTTAAATCACAGATAATTTGCAATGAAGGTTTTGAATTTGAATGTTAAAACACATTCATATCTACATATACCTACTGATACTGTAAATAATTGCATAACTGAATGTTTGTGAGTATTTAGCAGCAGAATCATTCTCATATCTGGCAGTGACCATGAGCATTGTTCTTGGATGTGCAATCTGAACAAGTTAAAAAGTACCTTCTGAATTTCAGAAAAGTAATAGAATAGTAATATTAATGTTACTACTGCTATTTAAGATGGATGTTAAGAAGATTAACCCACCACAGTTTAGTGCTTCATGGCAATTGTGAAGGTACAATATCCATTAAAGTGTTGAATTTTATCTGGGTTGTGGCATAAATCACAAATTACAAAGGCTTATTCCTGCTGCTCCTTTGATAATGCTGCACAATTACAGACCAAGAAGCAAGTTCTAGGAGTTCATTACATTTAATTGCTGAGGACTGATCCCCCTTTTCTCTTATTGACCAAGCTTGAAATTCTGCACTGTATTCTTGTAAAGGTACATTATCTCATGCCCCCCTTCAAGCTCTCTGCTTCCCTTTTTCAAGACTGAAAGCTCTTGGCAGGTATAAACAAGGCTTCACTGTATTTGTTCTGTGGGAAAATGTGGTCTGATATGCAAGGCCTCTAAACTAGGCTTTCCGAAAACTCATACTGCATTCCAGCGCATTGTGTACTCCACATTTGTTCAGTCCTTTTGCTTTTCTCCCTTTATTCATCTTCTAAGATTGATCATTAAATTGTCTTTTTCATAATACAATTATACTATATATTATTCACAATGTTTAAAAGACAGTTTGTGAACTGTGTAATTTAAATTTTAAGGAACAAAACTGTATATCATTGCAAGACAAACCTTTGAATGATATGTAGCACGTATCCATTAATAAACGTGATATCTACAGGCATACCTAATGAGAGCTCAGACAGTTTCTATACTTAACAGGAAATAACATACAAGATGCATTCATTCATCCAAAAAGGTATCGTTTCAGTGTGGCCCATGGATGGATATATAGGCAACTAACAAATGACATAGTATACTCACTTCCACCTAGTGAAATAAATAATTTATAAATAAATAAATAAATGAATAATGCATGACAACTGTGATCAACATTTCAGTATAATAGTTCAAAGTACAAAACAGCTCAAAGCAACATTCATATCCGGCTTGGTGAGATGCTCTTAAAATGCTTTTAAAGTTTCCATAAGGTTTTATTTATAGCAGTCAATTATCAAGAGCATTAACTGCACATGACTATTTTGTTTTTATAACTGTTTACAAACAAACTATGCATGTCTGTAGGTAAATACACTTCTGACCCATTGAATTGATGTGCCAAAAATAAACATGGCAATCAAAATGAATTCATAAACAAATCTGGAGCAATAAATGTTTACGGACATTTAGAAGCGCCAAAGTTATGCTGTACTGGACAGTCAGTATTTATTCTTACACCACCTAGCTTTTAATTTCTAAACTTAGGTTTTTTTTGTTTTTTCTACAGCAGTGGATTGAAAAGCAAATAAGTTACATCCTAGAGTCTTAGAAGAGCTTGTCTGTTACTTCACTCATCATATTAAATAAAATGCAGGCCAGAGGAACTCCAAACCCATAATCAAAGGACTACGATCCCGAAGAATCTAACTGTGTACAATAGTGTCTCCTTGTCTCTGATAAACTGTCACCAGGCACAGCAACCAAAGCATTCGAACCTCAAGTGTTCAGTCTAAAAAAAAGTATTGTTTTATGATTATTATGGAAAATGCAAGCACAGATGGGGAAAAAGCTCCGTGTCATTGACCGCTGTGTCCAGTGAAACCAGTCAACAGCACTATATCTAATTTGACAAGTAGATTAATTACTTATTGGAGGCCCCAGGGGGAAATTCAGTGTTAATACAGGAATCCATGATGCAAGTGTGTCAAAGGTTGACAGACTTGAGTAATTACTCCAGGATTACAAACAGGCTCTAAGTACAGGGTCGCAGGTAACCTGGTGGTGAAGACACTTTCCTTGTAATCAGACCACTGCATTTAAAAAAACAAAAAAGGTTAACAATACTTAACGGACAACTTTGACAGGACAACTTACAACTGTGCATTAAGCAGCTTGCAGTGATTTATCCCATTTATACAGTTGGATGTTCTTCAGGTATTAATTCCAGATACATACCTTGATCATTGGTACTACAGCAGAGGGGTGGGATTTGAACCTGTGATTTTAAGATTGCAACAGGACAACTCTAAAGACTAAGACTATATTACCATCTGGAGGTTCATGTAGTTTACGCCAAACAGGTATGAATAATGTACTGGTAGCAATATAACAGAAAGGTAAACTTGAGTAAAGAAAAGTTTCGAATAGGTCATCGAAGACGCAACAAGGAACAAACACAACCAGGAAAAGTTTCAGGGGGGAAAAAAACATACTGTACTTCATGCGACTTAACATAATAGCTGACAGTATAAAGTGTGCCACAAGTTTTTAAATACCCCATAAACAATCCTCCATACTTTCAGGGTATTTATTTAATACCAGATGTTAACGTTAAATCGATCTGTTAACTGGGGATAAGAAGGCATGCCGTCGTCGCAGGGGGTCCGCCAGAAAGGTAAATGTAAATGCAGGTGAACACGCGCGCCCTGCATGTCCCCCGCTGCGCGGTCACTGGGGGCGTCTCACGGCGGAACAAGACGCCGTTCGACTTTAAATCCCGCAAGGCGACCGCCAGAGACCTGATGCGAACAAGCTGAAGTAACGCAAAACTCGAAAACCTGCAGGCGTTTCACGCATCCTGTCAGACAGCCACACTAGAAAAACAATTCCACTTTTTCTAAAAAATAAAACCAGTCATTTCGCGCACCAGAAACTTACCTCTTAAAAACAATTGAAGCCAAACACGATTAATTTGCCTACTTTTGAAACAATAAAACGTGGCGCATCGTTTCTAAAGACGAAAAATGCGGTGTTTGCATTTCATTTAAAAATATCAAATCGGCTCCAGACTAAAGCTGCCGTGTGAACTTTGAACAAGTGCGCGTCCCCGCGAGGCTGGAGCTCGGCAATTGTTCACCGCTTAAATTCAGCACAGTTCTCAAAAACCGAACGGCTATCTAAAGCTGCGGTGAGTGTGTCGCCAATGCAATCGTACAGAAAAGTGAAACAAAGTTAAGAACCCAATTTACCTGCTAGTAAAAGACGTCGCGCCCCGCTTTGCGCTGTAGAGCTCTTTCAGCGTGAGAAACTCGGCTCTCCCAGCATGGCGGCTCCCTGCGCCCTCCGTGTCGCTCTCGTTCTCATTCAGTGCGTCCCTGTGAGCCGCGTGATATCAGCCCGGGAGCAGCGGGAGGGAGAGGGAGGTGGGGGCTGCGCTCCCCTCAGGCCATTTCCATTCACTCGCCGCTGAACGTCACGCAGCCACACTTTTAATTCAAACGGGCGTATTTCCATACCACTTAAAGCATCTTCTTACTATTCTCTGGCCGGCATTTAGCATTAGCTTCACACTGTAAGAGCGGGAAGACGGTGCTGTACCGTATTGATAGGCGAACGCTCGTTACCAAGCAAAGCTTCTCACTAAAGCCATGTGAGATGTAATGTGTATCATTAACGGAAGCACCGGGCATAAATTTTCTTGCAACGTAGATCTTATGTGAAAAAGGCATTATTTACAGTGTTCTTCGTGACAAAATGGTTATTTCACTCGAATTTCCTACATATTTCCACGTGTCAAAATTGCAAGCAAAAGCTCTGCACGTCTGGATTTTCATGTCTCCTGTAAATAAAAACAAAATGTCTGACATTCTCTTGGTGACAAATTAAAATGCTTCATTAATGAAACTTGACCTTTAAAGGATTCTTCATGAATCCTAGTATCAAGTGCCTGTGTATATTTGGGATATATGACAGTGTAATGTACACAATGGATAACTGAAACTGGAAGGTACTGCATAATATTTACAGAAAGAAAAATTAGTATTTGGTGAGTTCAGATTTTTTCTATAATAGTTCTTGGTAAAACTGCGTCTTGAACCAACTGTTGATATCATGAATTACAAGCATGCATTATGCAGTCTGCCATGTGGCTGAAGAGTAGAAAAGCTTGTTGTTCTAGGGGTAAGGTTATGTAATTTCTTTTTATAATGGGAATTATGAATCAAAAACACTGCAGAAGAGATAAAAGAGCCCTTGTGTCACGCAGTGGGGAAACAGAAGAGAGTCCTTCATGTGGCTTCTGAACACAATGGTGTCTTTGAACTGCAATAACTACAGATCTTCCATTGGTTATGGACGCTTAAGGGGAACACTTAAAAGATCAGTCATAAAATGATTATGTTTGAGCCATTTAGGGTTTAAATTTACGCAGTTTAGATGTAATAAGACTGAAGATTTAGAGAAGAAAAACTGGGGTTATGAGTTATGCTGGGAACAGCATCTTTTGGACTTTTGCTTAGCACCATTGTGTTAAGTGTCTATATTTGAGAGTTTCTGCAAGGTTCTGTGTTGGCAAGAAGAATGTCTATCCTGAGCAAGACAAGTGCGTTCAGTAAGTAGAGAGACATTCCACGACCCCCTCAATCTGTAGCCTTCATTATCTGATACCAACACATTAAGAATTTAGATGGTTAACACTAATGAAATGTTATGAAAGTGTGATTTTCCTCCCTGTATTTAATAATGGGCATGAAATAGTGTTTAACAGGATAACTCTAGATGTTTTGGTTCCCATCTGACAAAACATGTTGCAACAGGATTTAAAAAGATTGGGTTATTCTCACTTGTTAAATCATCTTGTTAAATCTTGGATCAGAACTTGATTCTGAACCACCACTCGTATAGCATTATTTTAACTTTTTTGTGTGGAGAGTTGACTACTATGCATGAGACCTGAGGTCAGCAGTGGATACACAGAAATTTTAGCAGTGAGCTCAACACAAAACATAATATATTTATTTCAACTGAAAAAAATACATGAATTCCTTCTATTGTATAACATTTTAATTATCATATATGAAGCATACAGATACATTGTTAGTACTGCACGTTGAAAGTTCTTTCTGTGGATTTTTGAATGAAGTACAGTTTACATTTACATTTGTTCATTTAGCAGATGCAGATGAAATTGATACATACATTTAAAAACACTATTGATCTCAAACAAAATTGGATTTGCACATAACTTCAAAGTGATGAGAATGTGGAGAATGTCCTGTTTACTTTTAGGAATAGGCATAACAAAGTGGGTGGCTTGTGCACAATACTTCTGAGGACTATAGTTAACATTTTTGGCCCCCCCCAGCACCTGACAAGTTGCTGCACTCATGGATACAAGTAAACAGGAAAGCACGTCTTAAGCCTTTGGTCTTTAGTTTTAGATAATTTCCCTTATATAAGCAAACAATGTATAATATATATATAATGTTATAAATATAATTATCTCTGAAGTGCCAGATTTCACCATGCATGCAACAGCTATGTAAATATGTACAAACTGCTGCAATGTAAAGCACAAGACTGCACGTTTGAGTGTTATAGACCCATCGTACCGCAAGATGTCTGAAGTATACCCTAGCATATTTTGGATAAAAACTCTTATTCACAACTATTTGTGGTGACCCACTACAGACAGTGAAAACAAAAGAGAAAAAGTGTATTTTGCATGGCAGTGAGAAACTTGTCAAATTCAACTGTTTATTGAGTGAAATGTCCATGCATGATATTCCTAAAGACAAGCAAAAAAAAGTCATAGATTAGCAGCTGTTTAAAATGTATTGTAGAATCAAGCACCACTGACACCAACACACACTGTCCCTGAGCCATTTGGAATTACAGAAGGAGTGTAGTATGCAGTGCCTTAAGTGCAAAAAATGTGTTGTGTTCCATATCCTGTTGCCATGTGTATTGGTCAGTGTCTGCAAAATGTAAGTATTAAATTTTGAATTTCTAGAATGAATAAAATATACAAGGAGATTATCACTGATGTTCACAATATATATTTAATTAAAGACGTACAATTTGAACAAACAGTACAAATACAACATATGAGGCAATTTGCAGTGTAGTTTAGTGCACCTTGGTCAAAGAAATGTGGTGGTGGAAGTGCCATCAAGTAAAAGCTGATTCATAGTGACCACTAATGTGGTTTCCAAGGCAAGGGAAGGAGCGGAAGTGGTTTTTTTGTTGCCTTCTTCTGTGCGTATTTGAGGGGTACAAAAACAGGGAGAACATGCAAACTCTATATACCCTGAGCTGGACACAAACCACACAAGTAGGCCAGAAGTTTTGAGGCTCTGGCTTAACCTTCTGAGCCACCACAAAATAATTCTCGTTAATGAAATGTAGATATGAAAGTTATCAAAACTTCTTTATACTTATGAAAAAGTAATGAAAACATACTACGGAAATGTTTTACTGGGTAAGCAGCTCATCCACAGAATCTGGTTGTCCAGGTACAGAGAAGAGGACCAGGCGCTCACGAGAACTGTCAATACACAAGAAAATATCCTGGAACTCCAATGAGCAAAATGTCCCCTTCAGCCACTGCGATGTAATGCAATGTAAGCAAACATGATTTCGTCTTCTAAATATTCCTCTGATGGTTAAACAGAATTTATTATTTATACAGAATGATGAAGGTAGGTCTAAACCAAAATTAAGATTCTAAAATTATACAGCAGCATGTGAGAGCTAAAAGAGTTCAAAACAAAAAAATGGATACCTTAAGTGCACCGCTGTTTGCGAAAACTGAAAAAATATTGGAAGTAGTAGCAGCTTATGAGAAACAAAGGAAAAAGTGGACTGGAAAATGCCGGAAGGTGAGACTCAACATCAAGAGTGAGACAAAGTTCACAGGATAACCTCAAAAAATTAAAATTAATAACCTCAAAAAGAATTGCAGAAAACATACAGAAATTAAACTATGGCATTCTGATCTCAAAAGCAGTGAATTGTGAGCTTCACACAGCTGGTAATTCACCTAAGGCCATTGTGGAAAAATGTATAACCTGAATTTCTGAGCACCAAAACTGCATCCCTGATCAGTGCAAAATGTCAAATGATCCAATGAGTCTACATTTTAGTCCTTTTTTCTACATTTGGAAGAGTTTAGGTTTGGAGAATGCCAACAGATGCTTTTAAGCCACACTGACTGTTACCAACTGTTGGAGGATTTGTAATGGAATGAGCAACCATCTCATGGGAGTCACTGGATCTGATGATTGCTCTGCATGCTGGTACAACTGCTATGGAATATTAAATCATTTTAGATGACTAGGTGCACCTGGTAATTCTTTCTGCATCTCCTCCTGGTCTTCCATTATTGCGAAATATTAATATCTCCATTTACACGAAAGGATTAAAGAGTGGTTTCAGTGAACACAAACATTCACACACCTTCAAGAGCACTCAGACCCTACATCAGAATGTCACTTAATCTTCTGGAAAGCACAGTGAAGGGCAGATATACACCCTGATCATCTTTCAAAGAAATGAAGGCTCTATATCTTGAAAATAATCCATTTTCCCCCTACAAACTGCGCAGAACCTGTACAACAGCATTCCAAGAAGGATTGAAGCTATTGTTAAAGAAAAGGGTACCCTTAGACTGTATTACCTACTTGATATTAAATATTCTTTAGTATTTCCATTATTTTGCACATCACTTCATTTTGAATCTTATTTTAAAGGTTTTTAAATACTTGGACAGCTACTTTATAACTTGTTTCTCTTATTGTTCTCTCTCTGAATAACACAGGTAAAAGCTGAAAGTGTTAAAAGATTCACAATTATAAAACAATAAACACAAGGCATTCCTTCTTACTGGCTTTTCTCTGCAGTGTTACACACAGTTATTATAAATAGTTTGCTGTTAGTGATTATACCACAGTCATCCTTGGCATCTCAGATATGAATGCAGGAAAAGCAACTGATATCTGCACCGCTTACAGCCATGGCATACTTCAGATTTCTTAAAAGGAAAACAAAGGTTGGGGTTTGGTGTACATTTCAGGAGCCGTAAAGAACAAAGATGATTTTGACCCTGACAGTAGTATGATACTTTAATTAGTTTCTGTACAGTGGCTCCCCAACTTACCACCTTTCAAGTAGCAAACTTTTTGCAATTACAACCTTTTTTTGCAGTGTTTAGCGTACATTTCTCCATAAATATGTGTGGCATACCCGTTCGAATCACTTGCAAAGCTTCACCCGATTTGCAATCAGATAGCGACTGTGAATTGTAAGAGCTGCCTTAAGTTTTCCAACGCTGTGCTCCACTTCTGGCCAGAGTTCTTTATTGTCCTTTCTTATTTATAGTTTTCCCCAGGTGCCAGAGAGAAAGGAGATGTAATGGCTATAAAGAAATTATTGCAAAGAATAAAAAACCACAGGAATTTTGGGGTGACTAAAACAGGTGAAAACAACTATTTATTCTTTCATTAGTGTGCTGATGTATGAATCAGTAATGAGCACAAGCACACAGTGCTGGTTAGACTAATGTAAAGATCCTGCTGCTGTTTAATGGACTAGTGTACATGTATTAAGTGTAGTATAGCTGGAAGTTGTGTTACCTTTCATATATGTTGCTTTATTGATGTGCCAACAGGAAGGCAGTTCTGCATTTTTACATATTCTGTTTTAACAATCTACCTCTGTCACGGAGGGTTATGGACAAGAAGATTCGAGAGGCCGGACTGTGAGATCACAAACTTATCAGTGCAGCATCACACACATACAGCACTGCCACATCTCTTGAGTTCACTGAACACATAGAGGATCCCCCTATAACTCCTCATAATAGGTAGACACCCATCTCTTTATACTCATGCAGCAGTAGTACATTATGGGAGGTCCAAATGTATATCTGTAAATAGTTGTGTTCAGATACTTTGGGGTGTTATAGGGGGATTTCTGACCCCTTAATTGATTAATGTATTGAAAAATTTAAGGGGTGGGTGGTCTGTCCCACAGTGCACTGCGGGGGATTACAAATAATATCTACCCTGGGTGCTAAATACTTTGGATGTGCATCTGCATTTTCATTTACTCATTTAGTAGACACCTTCTCCTAAAGTGATGTACCAGTGATAGTAAACTACAGACTATTTTGTTTAGAATATACATGTAGTTGCACCCAAAAATGTATAAATATATAAGTGCCACTGATTTATGTTAATATTCTGTTTTATGTTAATAAATGTAAAATTTAATGTGTGAATCACGCTGAATACATATCTGCTTAGCAAACAGAATTTATTTTTTAAACAGGTTTTTTTTTCCTATAAAAGGAAGAAAATATATAACATGGTTTACTTTATGAAAAGTAAAACAAATATATTAGTTTGGATAAAAACTATCAGACCTTATACCTTTTCTATAAATCTGTCTGTCTGTTACTAATAAAAAGTATGTTTTTAAGAATTTACCATGAATTTTGTCATATTTTCACCATCAAGAAAACAATTGCTTCTTAGTAGACAGTTGTGCCTACATAGTTAAGCTCATCTTTTTTTCATTTTTTATTTGCTAGGTGAGCTATGTCAAGTTAGACTTAGATGTTTCAGAAGCTAATGCAGCTTTATAAATGAAAGTTCTATATAATACTAAAATTTTAATTCATAAATTGCATATGACTGCCTCTTATTCGCCATTTCTATTGTAGCGTAAATAAAAGGAACTTCCATGCAAAATACATAGTGAGCCACCTAGTGGTACGGATGATTATTCACGAGCATTAGTACAGCATATACACTGTGAGGTGTGGCCCGTAATCCTGCATGGCGTACATTTCAGTAATATATACAGTATATACAGTAGGTGGATATCGATGTGTCCTTAAAAATTATTGTCTGAAAGCTTCAAAGGAACATACAGCATTATTATTATTATTATTATTATTATTACTTCACTAGCTGACGCATGTGTCCGTATGCTAAATCTGTAAAATGACTGTTGGAGTTGTACAAGATTATTAAGATATTATTAACATCGACATTTAAGGGACTAAATTCTACTATAAAGATGACACAACCACTACTTATCCTCGAACGGGGGATCCGCCCTGGTATTAAGACTTGCTGGTGGAATTACATACAAGACTTTTATTTTGACACCAACTCCAACCGGAAGTACTATGTATTGTGCGCCTTTCTGGCGCATTTGTTTGGCTGAAATATACAACTTCGCTGATATTTCTGACGAACATGTTTCACGTTTAACTTAAGTCTGAAGTAAGTATTTGTCTCATTTACGAATTAGTTTTATTTTGGATATATAGTTAATATTTAACCAGCTGGGGCTGACCGTTTGATAGGAATCTAGGAAACTTCAAAATAGTGTATTTAGCAGGTACGTTTATACCAGCGCGCCTAGATGAGGTTTATTTGCAGCCAGCGGTTTGCTTGCACTGCTTATGTTCTTCCTGGGAGCTTTGTGTGCTGAGGTGTTTGTGTGTGTGATGCTGCCGCAGGTTGCCGTAGTGAAGGATGCCGCTGTCCACGCAGCCCCACGTTCCCGAAGGGGAGTACGTCCTCGTGGCCAGTCTGGACAACGCGCGCAACCTGTCCAACATCTTGAAGGCGATCGCGTTCAAGGATCACGCACTCTTCAACGCCACGGCCAACGGACTCAAGGTCACCGTGGAGGACTCCAAATGCCTGCAGGCCAACGCATTCATACAGGTCGCTCCTAGCCGTAACCCTGTGCTGTGCTCAACTTACATTTAAACATGATGGGTGTAAAATAAAATATTTTTTTTGTTCCAGGCAGAAATATTCCAGGAGTTCACCATTGAAGAAGATTCAGTAAGTTTTCAAGTCAACCTGACTGTTCTCCTGGATTGTCTCAACATATTTGGAGGAAGCACTGTACCAGGTCTCTCATTTTTACTCTCCCCAACTATCCGTTTATCTGACACCTTTCCCGAGACTTCTTATAATATTACTCTACATAATCAGCTTCACAGTCATTTTATCTTTTTGTACAGTAGGATATGGTATTCTTACAGTATCAGTTCAAAGTGAATCCCTGCAAGAGTGAAATTCAAACCCATGATTGACAGACTCCAAGATGTATGCCCTAACCGCTATGCCACCTGCTGGCAAAACTATTTAGTGACTCAGAGTGAGACATTAGAATACAATCCCTCAAGATACAGGTCTTTGACTTCCTATTTTGCATATACAAGTGACATTATTTAATGCCCTTTGTTGAGATACAACTAAATATGAGGCTGAGGTTTTTTTGTATTTATGAATAACAAGAGCTGAGTGTGGGGAATTAAAGTTTGTGCCAGAATGATAATTACACGTCCAACTTATGAGATTTCACCTTATCAGTTGATTTCCAGGAATGTGTTGCACAAATATGTTGGGGGATATCTGTAAAACTGTTTTCTTGTTTTGCAGTACTTTTTTCTTAAACGTGTTAAACTGATTGCTGTCTGGGCTTTGTGTGTTCAGTTTCAGCTAGTCCACATTGTATTATTTGCAATGTTAGGACTGAAGAATGTATCTTACTGACCTGTGTTTAGGGGTTGCAACTGCATTGCGAATGTGCTACAGAGGCTATGGCTACCCCCTGACCTTGTTTCTTGAAGAGGGTGGAGTGGTCACTGTTTGCAAGATCAATACCTTGGAGCCTGAGGAACCCCTTGACTTTGAGTTCTGCAGCACCGGCGTCACCAACAAAGTGATTTTGCAGTCTGAGAGTCTAAGAGAAGCCTTTTCTGAGCTGGACATGACCAGTGAGATTCTGCAGATCACCATGTCACCTCGCCAGCCTTACTTCAGGTGAGGCCATATCTTTTCTCTCTCTCTGTTGTATTTTGTCATCTTTAAACACATTTTTCTTCACCTTATAAATTTTTGGTTTTGGTGGTCTGAAGCCTGTCCTGGAATCACAAGGTGTGCAGTTGTTTACATTACCAACAGAACACTGGTCCATCATAGAGCAGTCAATCTCACTCACTCATTAAGTCACATATGCATACACTAAAAGAAATATTATCACAGATTCACTTGAAACACACATCTGTGAGGCACAGTGCTTAGACTGTGTGATCTAATGTCAGTTTAGTTCCTGTTCCATCTGTAGGGACATTTCCTCTATGGTTTATCAGTTTTGCATGTGGTTTGCAGTGTGAAATAAAATAGATGATGTTTGTATAGGCTGTCTACATTTGGAAACTCGGGGAGTGCTCACTATGACTATCCGAAGGACTCTGACATGATGGAGCTCTTTCAGTGCACAAAGACCCAGACAAACAGGTCAGTTGACTAGACAAACAGTCAAGCCACTTTCTACTGCTATAAGTAAAACGGTAGCAACACATGTTGCTCCTTATTGGTCAGTGTTTATTGTCTCACTGACCTTATGAAATCCTACAGGTATAAGATGTCCCTGTTGAAACCATCCACAAAGGCATTAGCTCTCTCCTGCAAGGTGTCTGTACGGACAGATAATCAGGGTTTCCTGTCCCTGCAATATTTGGTGAGAAATGATGATGGGCAGATCTGCTTTGTGGAGTATTATTGCTGCCCAGATGAAGAAGTTGAAGATTAGTCTAATTTATTAAGGAACCGCATTCCTGGCCATAGACTTTTTATTCCTTTTACAAGCTAAACTTGTGTTCATTGTCACTATATTGCTATATATTTAAAGTACAACGATATGACAGTACTGTGTTTGTAATAAAATTGTTCTCACTAGACTTGACATTTTCCCTTTGCCTTACAGTACTCTCATTTTTACTTTCATCTGTTATCTTATTTTTCATAGAATATTAAATGAAAGTAAGAAACAGTTCTTTATCTAATTTTAATATTTAACATATAGGTGTTTTTTTTTCAGTGTAATTGGAATCGAGAAAATAATCTTTTTTTGGTTTAACAATGTCTATTTGGGAATAAAATATTTTCATGTTGTGTTGTCTTTATGATCTTTTTAAATGTACGCCTAGATTTTCACTAGAAGTGCTCCAATTAACCTTGCAATGAAAACACTGGTCTGTAAAACCTAAATATGCAAACTCTAAATAGAATTTGTCTGAGGCATGTATTTTAAAAGGATGTACTGTACTGAAATATCCATACATCAATTATCAATGACATCTTGTCCAATGCAGGGTGATCTTGTGCAATTTATATTTCTTCATTTACTGATGTTAAATTGAAAATAGTGTCATTTTAGCAGCATTGTTTTCTGTTTTAATTTGTAGTTTGTCGTAAATCTGCAGACTTAATTCTCATTAGCTCAGACTTCCGTTATGAGAACAGATTTCCTCCAGGGCGCTAGATGGCGCAATCAACTTTGTTGTACGTTTTAATATGACTCCTTTGTCTGGGAGGTGAGAGGTCATAATATCCACGTTCAAGATGGCAGCGTTTAAGCGAAAACGTGGGGCTGAGGTGCGAACTGGCAAAACTGCAAAAAAAGTAAAATTCGCAGACAATGGAATGGAACCATCATCCGTAGCGGAAGAAGAACAGAAAAATGAATTCTGTGTTCCAGCTCCGATTTCAAAGGTGAGTTCAGCAGGCTGTGCAATCTGTTGTAACGCGGTCGAGCTCCTCGCCGGATTCAAATAAAATTTAGCTGAGGGTTTGTGCCCATGTTCATATAGTACTTCAGATTTGTGCTAGATGTGGACATTTTTGATTTACTTTGGAATTTTCCTAATTTGGTTTTACACATTGAACTATCGCCTTTCGAAACGAGCGTCCCCACGTGTGGGTTTTCGTGGGTTTAGTTTGAAATGTACGTTTTGAAATACTGTAGTCGTGTCTGTAAACAAATGTCCCGATGTTCCAAATTATCCTGAATTATAAACATCCGCACATCGAAACGACACGCAAAACCACGAGGAAGATGTGCTTATATGGGAACAAGCTTAGTACGGCACCATGGAATTGTAAACTTTGTTTTGTACAGGAAGGAACGTCTTAGTGTTAGTAATGTTAATTGACTTAATGTTATGTTTTCATTCTCAGGGTAAATGGAAGAACAAGGAGCGGGTGCTCGTGTTTTCCTCCAGGGGCATCAACTTTCGAACGCGGCATCTCATGCAGGACCTGAGGACCATAATGCCGCACGCTAAAGCAGGTGGGGTAGGAGAACAACACACAGAAAGCTTCAGATACAGAAACGATTAGTGGAACACAGTCAGTGTGTCCCATGATGCATAGCTGCACAGGCAGCTGCATATACTGTAAAGTCAGACAGCAGGGGCTTCTCTGTCCATTCTACATTGATAAAAATAACACGTATTTTGTCTTTCTGCAGATACCAAAATGGATCGGAAGGATAAACTTCTTGTCATAAATGAAGTAAGAATACACCCAACGGTGAATTGTTTTGTTTTCTTTTTTTGGTTCATTCCTTTTTCATTGAAAATATTTTTTCTAGGTGTGTGAAATGAAAAACTGCAACAAATGTATATTTTTTGAAGCAAAAAAGAAGCAGGATCTCTACATGTGGTGAGTGCAAATGATAAACATTGAGCTTAATGTGCACAAATGAACGGCTTTCTTAGGATAACATGGCTGTACCTTCAATTCTAAGTTAAACTGTGTTTTTCTAGATTGAAAGAATTTTTAGGCCTTTTCTGTGTAATTAATTTAAACAGATAAGAACATGACATTCTGTTTTGCAGGCTGTTAACTTATCATAAATAATCAATTCTTTTTCTTGTAGGATTTCTAATGTTCCTCATGGTCCTTCAGCTAAGTTTTTGGTTCAGAATCGTAAGTTTAATTCAGATACATGCAATGTACTGTATTTTAATTCTCTTTAGCTGGGAGAAGCATTGATTTAATGCTTTGATACATTTTTCTCATATCAGTTTATTCTGTGGATTATATATTTTAAAACTGCTCAATTCACTCATCGTTTATTCCCATGAAGTTCATACTCTGGCTGAACTCAAGATGACGGGAAACTGTCTGAAGGGCTCCAGACCACTGCTTTCGTTTGATCCAGTAAGTTATTTTTTTCTAATAGATATTACAGTGAATTCAGATGTTGTAAAACTGAAAAGCATGGTAACTGTGATATGAAATCAACGTCTCTTCAGGATATATTAATTAATAATGCTAGAATAGTTACTTTATTCCCAACCATAACAACTTCATACATGGCCATTAACCACAAGGTGTGTTTTTATGCCCAAACAAAATAGACAGTTACAAGTGTGTTACACTACAAAATAATATTAATGTTCATGTATTTTGCTGTCATTTATTGCCACATTTATAGGCTAAAGAGATCATTTGAACATTAACACAATTGTTGCTAACCATTAATTCGACAAATGCTGATTCCAGGTGGGGGGGGGGGTGTAATTGGTGGAAAGCTGGCCAAACTTCCCTCATTTTTGTGTTATACATGGGAGTACAGTTTACTGCATTCTGAGGGCAATCATAACCCAGAAAACATAGGCACACATTGTTTAAATTGCATGAACGTGTTGCTAACTGCACAGTTTTTAAAATTTAAAATTTATGTAATATGCCAGATTGGGTGACAGCTATAGCTGTACTTTGACAAATTTGTTGAATTTTAATTCTTCCAGAAATTTGACCAGGAACCACACTTCTCATTACTGAAGGAGCTTTTCATCCAGGTTTGTGAAATAATATAAATCATGTATTTTGTGGATGTCCTTTGATAAAAGTTAAGTTAGGGAATTTAATATGTAGTTAGATATGTAGTATATGGAAATTTATACCAGCACACATAAAATAAAGGTATATTTTTAAATTTTGTAACCTAAACATATGTAGATATCTGCATATTTTAAAAATATGTACCATTAAACTAATACTGTGTGTTTGTATGTAGACCTTTTCTACCCCTCAATATCACCCCAAGAGCCAACCTTTTGTCGACCATGTGTTCACTTTCACAATAACAGACAACAGAGTATGGTTCAGGAACTATCAGGTAAGCGATTTGAATTTTTGAGAATACCAAAGAACTATTAGTGCTCTTAAATCACACACTAAACATATAAATGCATTATGTGGGATAAAATTAGTCCTGTTCTTTGACCATATAACTGCTTTTGCAATGAACAGATAATTGAAGAAGACGCATCTCTTGTGGAGATTGGGCCTCGCTTTGTCCTTAGCCTCATCAAAATATTTAAGGGTAGTTTTGGTGGACCCACACTTTACGAGAACCCCCACTTCCAGTCACCTAATATGGTAAGTGTACATAAAACCTGTGTGTGTGTGTGTATGTGTGTTCCTGTTTTCATATATTTACATTAATTGCTTAGAAATAATTTTAATGAGATAATGGTAGCCATGAAAATTTAGCTAAGTTTCTTTTGTATACATATGTTTTCTTACCATTATATCTGAATGCCAGACAAAAAATGATGCTGTGAAATAACTTGTGATTCTTTTCTCAAGCACCGGCGAATGATTCGTTTGGCTGCAGCTGCTAAGATTCAGCAGAAACAGACTGTGAAACAAATGCAAAAGAAGAAGAAGATGGAGGAACAAGAGCCAGTTACCAAAGATGTTACTGAAGACGTGTTTGTGACACCTGCTGAGGAGAAGCCCGAGATTATAGAGTTGCAGCCCCTGCCTCCCAAGGAAGGGAAGAAAAAGAAGGAGTTCAAGAGGAGAAGAATGTTGAAGCGCAAAAATCTGTAATTAAATCTTATTTGTGGACCTTAAAGTCGAAAGTTGTCTGCAGAAATAGAGTTTCCATTCAGGTTTTATTTACTTTAGGCTTTTTTCCTAATTGTAAGAAGGTGCAGTGTTTGTACTGTGCTGCTGTCATGTACATTAATCTTTAATTTTGTGGTTGTGAAACACAATGAAAACTCCATCCAAGCTCAGCAAATGTTATTACTAACCTAAAAATTGATTTTTTTCCACTGCAAAAGTCTGTTTAAATATAAACATGTTTTGACAGTACTTGTTTGTGTGATACTTGCATTGATTGAAATTTAACCCATGATATTAATAATGTGGTAATGTGATTTTTTTTTTTTCATTTGACCAAGGTTAATAAATTGACAAGACTTTAAAGGTACAATAACAAAAACACTACAGTGACACTGGATAGTTTGCAATATATTAGTGTCAGATTTGATGCACCGGAATATATAACAATTTTTACCATTCAAACTAAAGGTAATTACAGGTTTTTCATAAGTGAATTACCTTTGAAAGGCAGGGATATGCTACCATTCCTGAAGTTCAAAAACGTATTAAAATAAATAAAGGGGAGCATTAAGAAACAAGATAAACACATGCTATGTTCAACAATAGCCCTGAAAGAGAACCTTTTGGTACCAGTGTGTTAAGTCAAAAAGAGAAAGAACACTCACAAGTGAATAATATTTTCTAAATGAGAATTGTATGGTTTAAAGTAAGGTGTTCAAGCACAACTGAAAAGTTTTCTTTATTAAATATGAATACCATGAAAAGAAATGAGAATGCTTTCTTTCATTCTTAATATAGGTTTCTCAACCGAAAAGCTGTGCAGCTGGTATTTCAACTGGTGTTGTACATTGGACAAATAGCGATACTGATCATATAATAATACTATGTCCTTGTCGTGCTCTGTTCTTTTGCATTTTAATTTATCCTAGGTGAGATAGTTTACACTCATGAACCGATTATTTCCATAATATCATTTCCGTTCCCTCACAGCGGGAATTCTTACTAACGGGGCGATGAAACGAAATACATAAAGCCGGTATGTGACGAATCGGGCATATTTGCGGGGGTGACTCTCTTTCCTTATGGCCGGTTTAGATGACGTCATATCAATGCGTCGAAGGTTGCCGGCATGTGCCTCCACATTGGTGGCCGGTGGTGGGAGAACGTTTGCATTGGGCAGTTAGTTTTGGTTAGTCTACACACACCGGCTCAGTTCCTAAGATTAAACCAGCAATGAAATAGTGTTTTGGACTCTCATAAACGATTTCAGTTAATCCAGGAGACTGAGTTTTTGGCTGTGGGACAGCCCCTGCAACATTTAGCTTGTGTGCTACGTTACCACTGCGAGCACGGAAGGCGGCCACGCGCTCAACATGAAGTGCCACTATGAGGTACTCGGGGTTAAACGGGACGCCACGGACGATGACCTCAAGAAAGCCTATCGAAAACTGGCTTTGAAGTGGCACCCAGGTATGGCGATTCAGTTTGATGTACGTCGTATTACCGTCTTCGTGGCTGTCGATTAAATTACTGCTCCGTTTGTTTTCGCTCTTTAGTGATGTTGTCACGACTACAGGGGACAGTTAGTGGCGTAGTGGGTGTCGCTTTCCTTTCGAGGGACCTAGATTCGAATCCAATCTCCTGTTTTAGCTGCCATGATGAAGGCATTTACCTTAAATTGCTCTAGTAAAAATTATGGAGCTGTATAAATGGAGAAATATTGTAATTGTAAATAACTTTCTTTGTAGAAAGGTTCAGCCTAATAAATAGGTTGGATAATTGATGTTAGTCGTTTCTGGCTGATAGAGGCAGTATTTTGGTCAGATGTTCGATGACAACACAGTACCACAGTGACACCTTATTGTACAGTGTTTTATGCTGTTTTGTGACAGGAGATGGCTTAAAATACACCTGTCATTCTGACACAGTCTGCTTTTTAATGTGATACTATGCATAATATCTTGCCCATTACATAGTTTGACATTTTTGTTAATCACAATGTACTATCCAGTATTGCTCTTTATATGTTTACATATGTAGTCCTGATGGTTTGACTCTGTAAGGTTTAAGACAAAATTATCCATCTGTGATGGATATCCACTCTGCTGGGCTGTTACTTTGCAAAATGTTCACAGTTCAGATCCACTCCTGTATGGCTGACCCAGACCAAGGTACTTGCCCTGTACAAATACTGTCTGTATTAATGGGTAAATCAATGTAAAGTTTATTATCTAAAGTTTTCTAAGTCAACATTGTCTAACATTTACTGTGTCCAAGTTGTCTTGGACAAAGTCATCACCATACTAATAATAATAAAAATAGTAATATGAGGGGTGATTAAAAAAAATACTACTGATCAGTATTTTTTGATCAGCCCTCATAAATACAATGATGCCAAAAATTAAACATCAGTTGCAGATGAATTTAAATATGCAGAATGCAGGGTACACAGTGTCACAGCCTTCTGTAGGAATGAAGTATGTTGGGGGGGCACATACGGTTACTGCCAACCAGATCACTTCTTTCTTTGGCAGATAAAAATCTGGAGAATGCAGAAGAGGCAGCAGAGCAGTTCAAGCTGATCCAGGCTGCCTACGATGTTCTAAGTGACCCTCAGGAAAGAGCTTGGTACTGTATACACTTCAGTCAGATTTTAATTTTTCATAAAACACTTCTTAGCTTGCATGTAGGGACAGGTTGACTAGGAGACAGCAGGCAAATTGTAAAGGAACAAAGGAAACGAAGACCTATAACAGCAGCATGGTGTTTTCTTAACCTCAGCAGAAGTATTCCGTAAGGTACAGTAAAACCCCATATATCTCAATAAGCGGAGTCCAAAAAAATTCAATTTTGCCAAAGGCAGGGCTGCCTTATTGCGAGGTTGATGAAAAATAATGGTATGTTTAAATGTGTGTTATTAATTAGTGTCCTATTTTGCATTTCTGAAAGTATTGGTCAGTTCACATCATCAGGGACAAATTACTTTTAACTTAAGAGATAGGCGCAGCATTTCATAAGAAGGTAGTGGTGTGTCTGCACCCAACTTCTGCAGTCAGCATTTCACAATCCATCACAACTAGTCAGTTGTGACCACAATAAGTCTCACACTTTTGCAGATGTTGAAATTATCACATAGTTAAACCATCAAGAAGGATGCTAATTGTAAGTACGATCAGTAATACACTAGAAGTTTATATGTGAACTATGTAAACAGATCATATGAGTAGAAAAAAAGAGAACATAGGAAGTAGTGTAGCAGTTAGAACTGCTTTCTTGCAATTGAGGGACTCAGGTTATATCCCATCTCCTGCTGTAGTGCTCTTGAGCAAGGTATTCACACTGAATTGGTATAGTAAAAATACCTGCATAAATCGTTATTGTACAAAACTAACATTCTAAATCACTTTGCGGAATAAATGTCCAAAATATTTTGTATTTTCATGTGGACAAATTTATTGGAACAGAATGCTGATTCTCAAAGCCACTCTCAAGCAAAAAATTGAGAATACCTAATTTGGAATTGGTCAGTATCTGTAGGTCTGATCAATGGATTATGTATACTTTGGTGAGTTTTTTTGGCAGACTGGAAATGCCAGTAAAAGTGTTTCCAGTGCCTTTATGGAGGGAGGGGGGGGGGTTCCCCATATTGGGTAATCAACAATGAGGGATTCACAGGACCTTAAGATGGTTAAATATCTTTGTTTAGAAATGAGCTCTTTTTTTTGTAAATCTGCCACTCCATTAATGTTATATTGTATACCAAAGATTCACAGCACTGTTGCATATTGAAGCAACTCACCATTATAACCATTTGGGTTAAAAATGTGCACTCTGTCTCCTCTAGGTACGATAACCACCGAGAGGCGCTGTTAAAGGGAGGGGTCAGTGGAGAGTATGAGGACGACAGCATTGATCTGCTGCAGTATTTCACTGTCACCTGTTACTCTGGCTATGGAGATGATAAAGAGGTATGTTAGGAATGTAATTCTTGTCTATATTTTTTCCACTGAATAGTGTTTGCTAAATAATCAGTGTGACACAAGTAGGTTAACAAAAGAGAAAAGGTCTTCGTACTAAATGCCTTTTTGGTAGTCCTAATACAGCAGGATGGTACCTGTTGGTAGGTGAATCAAAGAAAACGAATTTATCAGTTACACGTAAACCCTTGATTATATGGCACAGCGTAGCACTAGCTGTAGACATTTGTCTGATTCCAGCTCAGCTTATGCAGAGTTTGCAGGTTCTCATCCGTTTTTTCTGGGTGTTCTGGCTTCCTCTCAGTCCAAGCACATGCACTGAAGAAGGCAGCACAGATCCATTTCCACACCTTCCTCTACTATGAAAAACTTAATGCCGACTCACGGCTCTTACCCTTAGCTTAAACCTAAGTTCTTCTCTTAGAAAACACAGAAAGTGATGAGTAGCAAAAATAGATCAAGGTTATATTAAGGACGTGTCATTCTGTGTAAGGTGGAACTAGGATAAGTGATAAAGAGAAAAAATATTGTCATCTGTGCCTGTTTTGATTTTGTTTAACTGTAATAACTGTCAGAATGGATAATGAGAACAGTGCTACAATAAAAATACTATAAATGATTCCATTCCAAAAAGCATTTTTTTAGGTCAGGTAAAACATTATGTGGCTATTGTCTGAACCTGTTGACTCCAGAGCTTCAAGAAAGCAGCGTAGATGGAGTTGTAGAAACAAAGCAATGTGGTGATTCTGTGCTAAGGTTGATTTTAGTGTACTTGTAAAAATTGCCTTTGTATTAGAAGAAATGCAACTGTAAAAAAAAGAAGTTAATCAGTTTTTTTTGTGATTCTTAGATTGCAATGTTTCTTTTCCTTGTTGATTCAGGGATTCTATGCTGTGTATCGGAATGTGTTTGAGATAATAGCAAAGGAGGAGATGGAACATGCTACAGAAGATAATGAAGGTGAAGATGAGTTCCCTACTTTCGGAGACTCTCAGAGTGACTACGACACGGTAAATGTGTAACTATTTTTGATGGAAATGTTCTTTTATATAGTTTGCCATTGACTTTTGTATAACGGCCTGGTAAAAAGCGTATTGTTTGTTTTAGTGCTTAATGTGTGAGTGAAATAAACAAGATAAGCATAACTGGCTACCGCAATCACCCAAATATGAGAAGCAGTAATAGTTCACATTTTCGCTCTCAAATATAGATATGAAGCTGAATTAGAAATGTCCTTGCAGGTCGTACATCCCTTCTATGCCTACTGGCAGAGCTTCTGCACTTGCAAGAAGTTTGCCTGGAAGGAGGAATATGACACACGGCAGGGCTCCAACCGCTGGGAGAAGAGAGCCATGGAGAAAGAGAACAAGAAGACGCGTGAGAAAGCGCGAAAGGAGCTCAGTGAGTTGGTGCGCCAACTAGTGGGCTTCGTGCGCAAGCGTGACAAGAGGGTACAGGCCCACAAGAAGCTGGTGGAGGAGATGAATGCAGAGAAGGCCAAGAAGGCTGCTGAACTAAGGCGCAAACAGAAGCTCCAGCAGGCCAAGTAAGGGAGAAAAATGGGTTTCTCTTAACCTGTTTTTTTTTTTATTCCACAACCCTTATTATTATTTATGCATTTAGCTTTCACTTTTCTCTAGAGCAGTTTAGTGTTAGATTTGTATGCTAGACAACTTACTTTTTTTTTTTTTTTTTTTTACACACATTTATGCAACTGGGCAGTTTTTTTATTTTATCAGTTCAGGACAGGTGCTTTATTCAGGGGGATGGGAGGGACTTGAACATGGGTCCTTCGAGTAACAGGCATTGTCTGACCACTGTGCCACATTCTGCCCTATTTAACAGTCATTGCTGAATATGCTTAATTTAGATTTTATTCTTGGTTACTATCTGCTAGGCTGGCTGAGGACTATAAGGAGCAGAGTTGGGCAGCCATGTCTGAACTAGAGAAGGAGCTCAAGCAGATAGAGGCACAGTATGAGCAAGAATTTGGAGATGCATCAGGAAGTGAGGAAGACCGGGAGGTGCAGGAAGGAGATGATCAAGGAACAGGTTGGTGCTGCCCAAGTGCACACATGCACACCATGCAAGAGACACGTAACAGTATAGTGAAAAATGCACACACCTGCTTCTTCTATGTTGGATTCATACTTTTGAGTTGCTGAGCTATGGCAGAAATAAGAACAGTTTAACTGTGTATTTGGAACTACCATTCTGAAAGTAAACAAGTACCCTTATTCAAACTGTGTGGAATTAATATTTGAATTACTACATAAGTATGACATAGGTCCTTAGGACATGAGCATAAGAAACAGCACACCATAAATCAGATTGTATAAAGTGATGCATTTGTGTGGTCCACAGATGCACTGACTGAGGAAATTGGGGAGTATTATAATGACCTCTACTGCCCAGCTTGTGATAAAGCCTTCAAAACAGATAAAGCGTGAGTTGAGTGCCTATTTTTTATTTTTCTATCACTGTTGCCACAGTGTGTGGTGTGGGGAAAAAATGAGTGAAAGTATTCCTTGTTTTCCACAGCATGAAGAATCATGAAAAATCCAAAAAGCACAGAGAGATGGTGGCACTGCTAAGGCAGCAGCTGGAAGAGGAAGACATGAATTTAAACCTTAATGCTGATGAAGAGGTGGAGAAAGAAGAAGAAGAAGAAGAGGAGGAAGATGAACAAGAAGAGATTCCAAAGCAAAAGTATGTTATACATTTTAATGGTGTAATAATATGATACATTTAAGTGTTAGGTTGTTTTTTGTATATTTACTTTATTCAATTTACTTCTCATTTACATTAACTGCGCACTCAATTCAGTTTGTTTTTATACAGCTTCTTTTCCAACATGGTTTTTTCTAAACAATGTTGAACATGAAATTAATAAGACTGCAAAATTGTAGGACATGAAACAACTGGCAATATTAACAGCCCCTGTGTTATTGGCTGGCTGTAAAATTAGCAGCATGTTTTAGACAAAAGCTTCCTTTTATCTTTTTATTAGCAAGTGGGGTCTGGGAGATGGAACTATTACCCGTTTGATAGCTACATTTATTACCTGATCCACTTGGTGGATTTTTGAATTTAAATTTTTCATTTTTTGTTATGGGTTTGAAAAGCTTTTTTCTAAATTGTTTTATGGCAGTTGTTTTAAAAGAAGTCAATGGGGAAGTCAACTGTCATTTCCTGTTGCCATAATGTATTTTTTTATTAATACTTATACTAATATGTATATCACTAACCATATGCATTTCATTGTATAGACTGTCTAAAAAGCAAAAGAAGAAAAAGAAACAACAAAAAGTTTTATGTGTAAGTATTTTTATTTTACATTAAAAACTATGCTTTGGGTAAAAGTGCTAGTTGAACCTAAAGGGATATATGGATCATTTATTACTTTGTTTTGTCACACAGAACTCCTCAGAAGAACCAGCAGAGATATCACACACTCCAGAGCCCATCCCAACAAAGTGTGTCCCCGAAGACCCTTCCATATCACAGTCAAAGAGTGAAAAGGATGTTCCCTCTGCACAATCCCCCGAGTATGAGGCCATGGAGGTCCTGATGGAAAGCACACAGCAGAAAGAGTCTAGACCTTTGGAAACAAAGAGGTGAATTTTCTTTCCAGCCCCTGTCCAACAGGGCCCTCACCTTGAATGATTTAGGAAGGCCCTGTTTATCGATAAGTACATGCTTTCCTTGTATGATGTCTCCAAGAATTTGGGGTATAATTTTTACCTTAAAACTTGCGTAACAGAAATGCCTTACCAAAACAAAATGCCTTAGTGACATGAAGTGTCACGCAAGGCCAACAACCCCCCCCCACACACACACAAGCAAAAATGTGGCCTGTCAGCACATTTTTGCTGTCACCAGTTCTTTTTACCATCTATATTAATGATAAGCCCCAAACCAAAAATATTTGCTTAAAATTTTGGAGAGTAAGTTGACCTGTCAAATGAGTCTTACCAGTTTAAAACTTGAAGCTATAAAACACATAGCATTCTCTTGAAAGGTAATAACATTACAAAAGACTGACTTGTTTCTTTGCAGTTGACAGTATGAATAGCTTTATAGGTATTATCGGTAATTCCAGTAATTATATTGAGAATTTCCCAGCTTTGTAATGTCTATTTTATATAGCTTATTAAAGACTTATTCTCAAAGCACTTTAAAAAAGGAAATTCTAACAATACAATTAAATCAACTAAATGTCTAAACTAAATTTAAAAATTACAGTGCAAAAATAAAATTGCACCCTTAAAGTAACCACTTCATTATTTATAATAACCATTATTTTAACTGCACATTCAGGTCAGGGTCATAGTGGTCTTCAGTCTGTCCTGGAAAGAAGGCAGATTGCAGCCTGGATAGGATGCAGTCATTCACTTATCTTTACACACTAATTTTTTAGAGTCACAAATTCTACAGAAACAAACTACTTTAGACTGTAAAAGGAAAGCGGAGCCCCCAGATCAAAACCACAGAAATACAGGGACAAAATAGAGACTCCACACAGACTGGGCCTGATTCAAACCCACGTCTGAATCTGCAGGCAATGAGCAGTGACCAGAGTCACACACTGTGCCACATTGCTGCCATTCCTGAATATTTTTTTAGTTTTAACAGTTGAATTGGTGTGCCCACTTTAATAATGCTATATATTTCTTACTAATGCAACCACAGTTTTATAATAATGTAATATTTTTAAAGATTAACACAGATTTGAACCCATGTATAAACTACCAGCCAAGGAGCTGTGAGGCTCCTGCTGTGTCATCTAAGAACAAAAGAATGGAACAAGAAAATAAAATGGATAATATAGTAAGATAAACTAAGAGGGAAAGAGGATAGCAATGAGGGAGTACACAAATTGACATTTGTTCACTTAACTGATGTCCAAAGTCACTTTCTCCAGTTACAGTGATTTAACTATTTGTATAACTGGGTGATTTTGCTGTAATTCAGAGTACCTTGCTTGATGATACTACAGTAAGAAGTGGGATTCAAACCTGCAGTCTCTGAGTCCAGAGGGTGCAGGTTTAGTCACTATGCTACAAGCAGCTGCCATATGTATTGTATATAAGTGATTTTAAACATGATGGTTTTAAGCCTGGATTTTAAAGGTGTACAGAGTAGTCAAGATATTCTGATCTTCTGTTTAACCAAAATTGCTGCCTTACCTTTTAATCTTAGGGATGTATTGTTTTTCCTTTTTAATGTCATTGATATGCAGACCTGAGTAAGTTGAGGAAAAATATAGATGTTTCCATGTTAACTTTTTCCCCAAATGTGCATCAACAGTTCTGGAAATATGAAAGGGAAGAAGAGTGGAAAAGATTCGAAAAAGAGCAGCAAACTACAGGGAAGCACAGAGAAAGCACCAGAGGTTTGTAGGGTTCATGGGAACAGTCGTTATCAGGAAGTGTTGCATTAAAAAAAAAATTCTTATCTTTGGCAGTTTTATTCACAAAATCAGTTAAACTCTCGCTACCATTTTTTCCCTGGTTCTTTGTTTTTCTTACAGAAGGAAGTGAACTTGCGTTGTATGACGTGCCAGTTTGAATTTCCAACAAGAAATAAACTGTTTGATCACCTGAAGACCACAGGACATGCTACTGTACTCTCCTCCAGTACAGCCTTTGGCACAAAAGGCCAGGAGAAGAAGAGGAGAAATCGATAACTGCCGTTAACACAGGGCGAGCAAAGACTCATCCATGTCAAAGCTGTAGAGAGCAGTGAATGAAGATGCCTCACACTACACAAACCCTACATTAGGTGGAAAAGAACCTGTCAGTTTTCCTTCCTTTGGAAGATTGCTGTAAAGACTGACTTTACCATGGAATTAAAATTGGCAGTAATTGTATTAAACTGTTAACTGGTGTTCCTGCAAGTCTTAGGGTTGGTGGTAGAGCAAGACAATTTAAAGTTTTACTACAATGTAGAATTGTATCAAAATTTAGTTCAGACATTTACTGCACTGCTTTAAGTGGACAGTTACAGGAAATCTTATGTTGTCGTTGTACATGATTGGAGTGAAGGAAAAAGGAAACGTTTCTTAAATTCTGCCCATGATAAAAAACAAAAAAAACAAAAAAGAGAGAGAAAAGAGGCTCTGTTCTTTTTTACCTGCACTACTACTGGCTTATCCTGCCTTGTTTCAGATTCATACAGATGTTTCTGTATGAATTTTGTTTTACAGAAAATACTGTTCTCAGCAGTAGCCACGGTGCAGCAGTACCCTGTAAGCTCACTGGCTTGGTAGGAGAGGGTGGAGAATCAGCACAGCTCAGTGCTTCATGTAGGGTGCTGGACTAGGACAGTGCAGGCTGTGCTGCTAAATGTGGGTGAACAGAGTTGCTTTTACTGAGGGTGTCACATACAAGCAGTATATATCAATGGAATACAATTTTTAATCAAAAGTAAAATGCCTATTTAAGGAAAGTGGAGCAATTAATGACTAATGCCATCTTGTATTAAAATTTCATATTGTAACAAAGTTAGTAAGTTAAATTTCACAGTAGAAGGCAATGCTATATCCAGGAGAGGGCAGTGGAGAGTGAGATATGTAATTTGTATATTTTTTTTTTTTTTGAAGGTGAGGGCAGTGCTGGGATCTGATTATCTGCATGCCCAGTGTTTGGTTAAAGGCATTAAACCATTTGCCATGCTATCAGAGAATGTACAATGTTTTACCTTTTGTACAAATGAAGCAGAGTATTCTCTAATAGAATCTTTCTCAAACAAGGTGTACAAGGAACTGCTGTATTAATAAACTTTTCTATGAATTCACTCACCATAACTACCTGTCCAACGTAGGGTCAAGGTGGAATAAAGCATTTTCCTGACACACAGGATTGGCCATGTACGAGACACCAGTGTGTCACACGTGCACACACACACACTAGTAGCAACTTGGATCCCTCAGTTCACCTGAAACACAAAGCTCTGGACTGTGGGAAGAAATCCACAAGGGCAACATGCCAACTACACTCACACTGTCAAACCCAGCCTTGAAGCACCACTATATACTCAGGCAAAAACACATTGTGATGATTTTAACAAATGACCTCTGAACAAGGAGGCCAAGTCAAATCTTCCAGGTACTCAACTGCTTTTGTTGTGTTGCTATTAGAAATCCTGTAAATGATTATAGTGTTTTCATAGATGCCTGCCCTTCAAACTAATCACATTTAATGAATAACAGCTCTCCATGCTGCCAAAAGGTTAGGAAAGCAGTTAATCATTTTATTACTACCAAAAAAATCTGGCTGTGAAGTGCAACCGTGTCTTAATCACAGGCAAAGCAATGGCCTGAAATTAACATGACAGCTGAAAATACTGGAAACAGTTGGCATAACTTAAATTCCACCCACTTGATGCAATTTAATTAAAGCAGTTCATTATATTTGAATTAAATGCCCTTTGTATATTCTTCATGTATAAGAAAGCTGAACATTTCAAGTTGTGATTGTACTTACTTTGAAGAAACACGTTCTGTAATTTCCATATTGTTCTTTATTTCATTTAGACACAGCAGTCCCAGTGTAAAGAGGAACTTTTGCCAAAAGGTTAAACAAGCGTCAGTCTTTTTTCAATGGAGAAAGGAATGCCCATAAACTAGCGGCAGAGAAGAAACAGCAGCCTCCACAAGTACTGTTATAGCACATAGGCAGCATTTTCTGTATTTTGAAAGAATGTGCACGTGTGTATAATGCGTGTCATGTTTTGTGTTTATTACACTGTATGTCCATTGATTGTTTTTTCCTTTGATACATGTTTTTGATGGGCATAGCTGCTGTGATGCAAAACAAATTTCAAAGAAATCTGACCAGTTCAATCATATCATACTTGTAATCTCAACAGGTTTATTTCAATACGACTAAAATGTTCATGTAAATTTAAACTTTTCAGATTAAAAAAAAAAAAAAAAAAATTGTACTAACAGCTCAGCACCCAACATTTTTAAAAGAATTCTAGAAGGTAAATATGTTGCATATGAAAAATATTTGTAATTTTGAGTAACTACACAAAATTTAGATGTACAGAAACTGGTTATCTATGGGAAATAAATTGTTTAAAATGGTATCAGTTTGAGCTTTCTGCACTGTACAGGATGTCCTTGAATTATGACAACGCGGATATACAACGGCTGTCCTGTTAACCTCACGTTATTTGAGTCCTGAAATTTTGCCGTTACATGTAACAACCGCATTGTCTGCGGGATAAGAAAACCAGCTTACCGCATTGGTGCAATGCAACCGTACTTTTTATCAACTCACTGACTGTATTATTTACCATATTTTTCACATACTTATGATTCAAGTTACTTTTCATTTATGGAGACTAGAAAGTTAAATTAACTGCACTTCATGGATGGTGCTGAAGATGGAAAAAATAGATTTAAGAATGGAACTGAAACTTTTAATATATGTACAATAATGCATATGAAATATACTTGACTGCATAGTATAATTAATTAGTATTAGTAACAATGTGTAATAAATGTAAAACAAAGTCATATTATACAAGATAGCTTTCACAATTACGCATGTTGTTTATATAATTTTACGGTTTATGCACTATCCAAGTTACCTGGAGCTGCCCAGGTTAGATAGTGGAAAGGTAAAAAGTAACATTATATAACCCTCAAACTGTATTACCCTTAAAGTGGTTGCATTTAGTACAACAGAGTGATGTCATCAAAGTTATTACCCTTACATAAGTAAAGTGGCCAGTGCTGTGTGTCATGCGAAACTACCCGTTTCCAGTTTTGGGTCCTTCTCCCAGCACACCCTTTTATGGAGAGTGTGTGTGTGTGTGTGTGTGTGTGTGTGTGTGAGAGAGAGAGAGAGAGAGAGAGTGTGTGATTACACAATAACTTTGAAAGAAGTACCTGTGTGCCAAATTTGAAACCTATTGCTTGGAAAACAAAGCTGCATAAAGAACAGAGACAGGTCTGTACAGTGTTGAGCTTTATAGATATAGCGATAAGGAGATTTGTGACTTCCAACAAAGTTATTGGAGTGTAACCCTGTCATAAGCTGAGTACCACTTGCACTAAACATTTAAGATCTGACAGTTACTGATAAATCTACCCCTAAAGAACATATTTCATTTTAGAAATAGCTACATGAGACAAATACAATCTGACCTTATTAATCGGTGCTGGTTGTCATTCAATGGTAGTAAAATCTTTAATAACCTATTCATATGATTGTGTCATTCTAAAAGATAAGAAGTTTCACCATAATTAGGTAATATGGGTAAACATAACACAATGTTCCATATAAAATAATGAAGTATGACGAAGTACATGAGTATTTAAATTTGTAAGTCTACCAATGTTTTGCACATTTTTTTTTTTTTTTTGCTTTATGGGTATAGATTTGCTTAATAATTTAAGATAATAAACTAATCGATTAACAGAACAGTTAGAGATAAACATGCTTGGCAGAATATTAAAGAACTGAACCCTGCTATCTTGACTCTATATACCTCTGCACTGCACAGCTGAACACAGCCAGGAAAAAGTCAGCATCTTCTTTGGTGATGCACATTGGGGGTTGGATGCGGAAGACCTGTGTGTGAGGAAACATTGCAGAGAATTCCTTTTTTGAAAGGTTAGTTTAAAAAAGGTTAGCTCCATCAAACATCATATGCTAAGCTACTGTACCTATTTGTACTCTGTGAACAGCAATATTTCACTCACTGACCATCAGGTGATATTAATTTTTATTATTCAAATCTATTTAACTAGCACTCATTTTTTACCAAAATGATGTGCAATTATTATTAACCGATACATTTTGGCCAAAGTGCCTTACAGCTGTGGACATGATACACTCCATTACCTACAATCATGCAACGATCTTTGACTCACCATGCCTACATCATACAACCATTCTGCTTCAGCAAATACTGAGAAACACACACACACCTCTCAATGTGACCTTCCACTAATAAAAACAAACAAGTTATTCTTAGGAATGCACATGGCCCAGAGGTGCTAACATACCTGTCCCCACATTCCGCCTTTCCCAATAAGCACGCCCATGTCTTTAATGTCCTCAAAGATCTGTTTTATGGCCTTGTCTGGCAGAGGTGCACGGCTCTCCTGCAGGAAAGACAGCAATGCAGACATTCAGGCATGTGGAGCTCAATGCTTATAAAAACATTAACAGGACAAGTGTAAGCCATGCCTGGACACATAAGATTAAGGGTATTTGAAAGTTTGTATGTACATATCAGGAGCAGAGTGTGTGTGTGTGTGTGTGTGTGGCTGCATTAAGTGGCAGAGAGTACACCTTCTAATTTAGTTAGTATTAAAATGTTGCTTAGGCAAGCAGTTTTACAGAAAATGTATCTACACCCTCAACCAAGCAATGAAAGAACCTGGGGTGTTGGTAATGACCCCACATTTCCACATAAGGTGCTGGCATACAATGGGCATGACAGACAATTTCCTGCTTCTACAAACTGAGGAACTGGTGTGAACTGCAGCTATGTTCTGGCTCCTCTCTTCTGTTCTCCTAAAGCTGACTGCTGAACTTGTAGATTTCAACCTGCTGTGCTTTGAAAGGTACAGTATTCTGCAGAAAATGAATTTGTTCTACAGCACACAGGACACCAATATCCAAACAGCATTATAATCAAAGTGCTTTCTGACTACTGTTACCTTGTCCTTGACCATCTCCACACCGATCTGCAAACCCTTCCCCCGGACATCCCCGATGATCTCATACTTATCCCTCAGTTTGGCCAGCTCTGTCAGCAAATATGTCCCAATGGTGGCACTGGTTTGCTGCGTACCATCTTCTGTTATTGTCTAAGGAAGAACAATACCACTACAATATGACTTTTTCCTCCAGCACTCACATCCTTACACTCCATTTTTCACATCCCATACATAATTCCCCTAACAAAACAAACACATGCAATAAGAAGTGCAGAAGCATTTCCATTTTATGTCTCACTGGTTGGGTCAGAAAGAGATACAATACTTCAAAATATCTGAGACATACCTTTGAAAAAATAACTTACATCAAGTACAGAGGATGCAATAGCACAAGAGAGAGGACTGCCACTGAAGGTGTTGAAGTGGGTTCCCTTGACAAAAGAATCTGCAATTTCTACAAGACAGGACCAGTAAACAGAAGCATTTGGAATGAGCTTGCCTCAATGTTGTGTTGAAAGATCAGAGCTACCGGCGAGGTGGCACCAAGGATCTGCTAGTACACTGCTAAGCAATGAAATATTCAGCGGAACCACATGCATCACAAGCTGCCTCACTGCGTGACCATGTACAGCAGCATCTCATTTATATTCCAGTCACAACTGTGGGTTAATGTGGGCTCTTGTTATCTAAGAGAAGGATGCAAAATGCTGATAGGCAACCACAGGAGACAGGAAAAGCAGCCTTAGCACCCTCAAGGTGGCTAGCTGGGATTTCAGAAGAACTGTGGGTGGGTGGGTGTGTGTGCAGACAGGCCTGCAACTGCGAGCAAGTCACTGCTACCTGTCTGTTCTGGAACATTTAGACTGAAGAGGGTGGGTGGGTGGGTAGGTCAGTAGGTGCATGTGTGCGTACGTGATGGTCTCCTTAGCATTGGATCTACTCAGTCTGTATGACGCTCACTGACCGAATCCTCCCCCATTCCTCCCCCTCCAGCAAAACTACTCAGCTGCTGAGTCACTTGCAGATTTCAAGCAAAGCAAATATTAACACTGGATAAAAGCTGAAACACTGCCAGGCAACCACTAGACAGCTGTTTGCGTTTAGGAACCCAAAAGATACATTTAATGTGTTTGATTTGTATTGTATGCTCAGCTAAAATGTAAAGTAAAATATTTTCACAACATCAATTCATAGGTAAAGTACTACTATAGGTTAATAAAGATGTGATTTTTGCTTAAGAAAATTTCAATACAAATTCTTACATGAGGCCACAATGCAGTACAAATAAAGGAAAATTATCAGGTACATATTAGGTACTCACAGACACTTGCAAAGAAATGAAAGACCTTGGATGAACAACTTTCACAGACCTGAACTAGACAAAGGGCTTCAAGCATAAACAAAGCTCTGCGCCTGTTAGTCATGCAAACTGGCCCTGTCCAAGGTGAAACAGTTCAAACTGAGCAGAGGAATGGATACCATTTCTCATTTGATAAACTTACTTCTTACCCTGCTGTTTATAAATGAGACGCAGATTCTAAGAGGCACACTGACAATCTCAGTGACTGTTTATCATGCCTCAGAAGCAGTAGAAAGCCAGCAAACAAAGGAGAAAAATCATTTCAACTTGTTTTTCAACTGTGCCCTTCCTAATATTCTGCCTCTGAGCACAAAAAACCCAAAACTAAATGAGATTTGCAATAATTTGTGAATATGATTGTTTAGCTTTCAAATGACAGCAGATGTGATTTTTAAATAGGAGTTCTGTGGTCTGGTTAAATTTCAGAACAGTGTCAGAAATGTCATACACAGTATGAAGTCTGTGTAAGGAACATGAACGCAATATTATTCTTCAATAAAATAAAAAAAGAAAGATTTATTGAAAAGAATCTACTACATTTTGTGACACATTTTACTTCCAGTCATTTTATAGCAGACTTTAATGTTGCTTCATGTGAATCCCTATATCTAAAAAACTCAATTTCTGTTTGTTCATTATCCACAGTGGTACTTTACCCCAAGTAAGGTATCCGCGCGCGCGCACGCGCACACACACACACACACACACACACACACACACACACACACACACACACACACACACACACACACACACACACACACACACACCAGGGACAGGAGAAAGGGGAGAAAGGAGCCAGACTAGCAGCAGTCAGTTATACATGACATACAGGGCACTGCATACATTACTAACATAAGGGTAATAAAGGCTGTGATTATTTTTTTCCTTTTCACATTTCACTTGACTACGACCAGCACATCACTCTGGCCTTTGCCTGTTCATCACTACTTATGTACTGAATCCACTAAAGGGTTGTAGTTTGGTCACATACAATGTGTTATTACCATTTACCTTTCCACTTTCTGACCCAGGCAGTGCCAGGTAACTCAGTTAATAAAAGAAAATAAAATAAACTGGTGTCCTGTCTGCATTGTATCCTTGCATACACGATGTGCTTCCAGAACAGAGGAACACTGAGAACCTACAATGTATAAGCTGTCCGAGAATAAATAGGTAAATCTTACGTGGAGAATTTATTTAATGTTAGCTTAATTTTTTGTTTACAACAGACTCTAACCTAAGACTAAAATCAATGGATTAAGCTGTACTAAGCTTTTACTGATTGTGACATAGTTAGTGAGCATATGCAGCTGTCACAACAAACATAGCAGGTGAATACTAAACCTAGCTTAAGCAATCTTTGTCTTTTTTTAAGAATAAACTCACAGTGAGGTTTGGACTCACCTTGTGTAGTGGCAATTGCACCCATAGGGTAACCATTGGCGATACCTTTTGCCATCGTGACAATATCTGGAACAACTCCATGACCTTGGAACCCCCAGAAATGACTTCCTGTACGGCCAAATCCTGTCTGAACCTAAGTGATAAAATAAACCAACAAGTCTCTTGTTAGAAATAAACAGAATAACAAATGTAACAACGATTTTGCAACATTTCTTTCTAACCTCATCCGCGATGCAGACTCCACCCCTCTCTCTTACAAGACTGTAGGCCTCCTTCAAATAGTTTTTTGGGTATTGAACTGCCCCACCTACCCCCTATTGTGATATGAGAACAAACAATTAATGCACAATTCAGCTTTTATAAAAACATGATTCAAACAATTAGATACATAGAAATATGGCACAAAGACAGTTCTGCATACAATTTAGACAACTCTATGCTGGCAGATTCTATTAACATAACACCTTGTAAACAGATCAGTGTAAGCAAAATACAGCTATTAAGATTTTACTTTTTACATGCCTACAAAAACAGCATGTAAACAACCCAGTGGCACTGCTGTTGCCCCGATAGTGAGCAGCTAGCATGAATACATCAGAGGTGGAAATGACACCTCCAAGTAAACAGGTATGACTATAACATAAGAGGGTCATATTATACATTTTATGTACATCCTGAAACTGACACTCGTGTACAACAATATAGTATTAGATTTAAAAAAAAAAAAAAAAAAAAAAAAAAAACTGTCCACCCTTGTATCACAGGAAGGCGTAAACAGGGGATACAACCAACAGATCATTCTAGTCCAGTCTCAGCTGTCAGTAGCCTCTAAAGAATATCACTAGAAACAAATAAGAATAGTAATACGAAAAATGTCGAGCTCACCACATTCAAGATTCTCCAGCCAACAACAGCATGGACGAATGCAGTCAACAAAACAAGGATTTTTCCATTTGTTCACCGATCACATTATTTATTTCCTTTTTAAACTAATATCACACAAATAAATATTAACTACCTTGGTCAATATTTACCCATGCAAGCTTGACGAGAGCACGTACAACTTCCCTACAAGCCATACAACCCACACAAGGCTTAACGTATGGATGTCGAGCACTATAGAAAGCGCTTGACATGGCTATTCTCAGGGATCTCACCTCCAATTTTTTTTTTAGTTTTGCACTACATTAAAAAGTAAGTTTTAATAAAGGGACTTGAGGCAAAAAAGTTTTTCAAGGAAAGTGTTACAAAGGATAGAAAGGTAACGGAAACATGAGACATACAGTAAATGAGTAAATGCATTGTAAGCATGTTACCAAATAGCATTCATGTTTCACTGTCAAGAACAATGGTGTCGACACAATGCCAAACATTTACAAAATACTGACAGGTTAAAATATCAGACCACCAATAACGGTGCTCTATATTACAATGATGCCTATGCTGAACTGTTCACAACCACATTTCCATCATGCTATTCCATATAGCCAAAAGATTAAGGTAACCAAGGTCGTGGCCTCTGGTTTTGAGAAATGTACAAAAGGAGCTGTTGCATTTCCTTACACAACTATACCTGGATAGGTTCTCCAAAGAACGCAGCAATGCGACTTGGGACACTGGTTGCCAGTACTTCTTTCAGCTGCTCAATATACATACTATTCGCCTGGCAACAACCTGTTAAGATGAAAAAACGTTTTTCTGTAGTGTTAAGTGGTGACTGACATGGTAAGGGATGGGAAGAACCATGAACAACAGGTCTCCTTTGCCCTCCCTTGCCAACCAAAGTTAACCATGCCCACCTGCCACCACTTGGACCCATTAACATGGACAAATAAACAGCTGGATTAAGACACTTGGAAAGTGGAGAGGGGAACAAGGGAGCAGAACAACTCTTCAAATTTGGCTTGTGTACAATGTATTGTTTAGTGCCAGAGGCTTTTTTGCTGGTTTTGGTGCCAAGTAATCATTAGTTCAGCTTTATACTTTACAGTGACAATGGACTACTTATGTTGCTGATTTTCTTAATAAGATCCTTCTTCTGTTTAGGAAGACTGCTATACTTTTAATTCTTATTTCCTCTTTTTTTTTTTTAACAAAATAAAAATCATGGATGAACCTGTATGGCATGCTATGGTTAGTTATTTGACAGGTTCCAAGTAGCTATAAAACCCAATCCAAGAGGTATAAAAGGGAAACCTTTAAAATTTTTACAGGACAAAGTAAATGTTTGACTTTACATTACTTGGACCTTGTGCTATAATGAAATTTAAAAAGTGAAAGACACTTTTAAGTCTATTTTTACAGGCTGCAGTCTATTATATAGCCCTTTTACACAAAAGATAGAAAATTGTGCACAACAGATTTAAAAAGTAAAATTTTAATCAGTCATGTTTTTCCAAAATCCATTTAAAGAAAAAATTGAAAAAGAACTAATAAATGTCAGCGTGGGAGAAAAATCTACAATATAACTCTACGTGTTGATGAAAAATTCAAAAACTATGCAATGAACCTACCTGGGGCACAACTACAGTCTCGGATGGTTTGGACAGGAGAGTCTCTGCAGTGGCGCCCCCCCCACGGTCCCCGGAACACATCTGGACACACTGTCTGGAGCAGAACGCCACATTAGAAAGCTTGTAACTAAATGCTCAGCATTAGTGACCAGCTCATTAAGGAGAACAATAAAAAACGAACAAAATTAAACAGTAATAAAAACATTTCTACAGGGCACGTGACATTACAAAAACAAAGTTTATTTTATTTGAATGCCACCACAGTAACACTGATACACACTGTGTAAAAATTCCCAAGGGGACTCTAGAACCCATTCCCCAAGTTTTGCAACTTATTGCAAGGTTCTTTTGTTATTAGAAAATTCAATTTGGAGTCACCATAGAAAGTAAGCCTTAATGTTTTCAAACAGTCACAGTTTACTATAAGATGTACTAGATCTATATTACTATCAGTAAACACTTCGTAGCAACAAAGCCTACACTAGTCTTTGAACTTGTTTTATAAGGATGAAGTTTGCAAAGATATCCTCAACTATAATTAAAGTTCTATAATTTCATAAAAACATCTATAATGCCAGATCAAATACCAGCCAGGCTTTTAATTAAACAAGAATGTGAGAGTCTGTCTTACAAACACCATTTAGTTTTCTTTCCAAAGGATAGTGCCAAACATTCATATTAACTGAATTACTGTACTTTATGTGGTAATAAATAAGTCCATTTTCTGAAACCTGTCTTCACAGAAGCCCTGCTTTGTTTGAATTTAATCATGCATCCCTTCCACATACAAGATACAGTAAAGTTATGTCTCCCACGCACAAATTTCATAGGATTATCTTAACTGAGCATATTTATAGCTCTTGCTTTATTGTCTTTTGTTGATATACTGATCATCTTCGCTGCAGATTTTGACAAACCTAAAGCCAGAGGCATGCTATCCATCAGGCAGTGCATCTCACACAACTGCTCAGAGAAATTTTTAATTTTGGTACCGATAAAGAAAGACATTATTAATAATTGTGTGGAAAAGTGAAAATCCAGACAGCAAACATATGTATAAAGGGGATTAATGTACTAAGTGAAATTTTTACCAAGTAACTGTCAGTCTTTATTTTCACATGGTACTTACAGTATGGCAGCCAAAACCATTGGCAATGGGGTACTTGTAGCCCGCATATGATGTCAAGCCCAAAGACTGGGGGCTACCACCATGGTATGACCCTCTGCCCAAAGAATTAACAGTAAAACAATAGTTTAAAGAAGCAATAGTCTCTGATTTGCTGAACTTTAAGAATATTTAAATAATACTTAATGCTTTGCCACAAACATTATTCAGTCTACACAAAAGAACCATATTCTGTCATGCTGGCTTTACCTGAATGTAATGATGTCAAAGTTTCCTGTATGCATTCTAGCCATCAACACAGCCAGGTCATTGGCCTCTGAACCACTATTAGTCAAATAAACAACCTGGGTGAACAGAATGTTTGTATGCAGTTACAACAAATGTTATTTCAATGGCATGTTACACAACTTATTTTGTACAAAGTGCTTTTTATTTTACATATTCAGGAAAAAGTAAGTATTGTGTATCATTCTTTTAACAAGGCCTGCTAAATGAAAATCCAGACAGCCATCTATGATGCAGTCTGCAAGACTTTACAATAGTGTATAACCAGAAATGTAGGCAGTCCTGTATTATCCTTGAATTAAGCATAGATTTTTTACTACCAAGCTACCTTAAATACAGAAAGTTTTTATTACCCTGAGTGGATCAGGCAGATGGGCTGTTAATTTCTCGGCAAACTCATGAAGGGGAGATGTTACATAAATGTGAGTTGTATGCCACAGACGTCTCAACTGCTTCTCAGCAGCCTCTGTCACTTTTCTACAACAAAATTAAGTTGTAATGAAAATTCAGTCCTTTAAAAAAAAAAAAAAAAAAAAAAAAAAAAAATCAACATTTTGCTTATAAAACATAGTTCTTTTCATGTTTTTTTCCCCAGTCTGTTAAAGAAAATGTACATAAATTTTGTCAATTCAACTTAATTTTTTTAAATCCAAAAACATACATAAAAGCCCCAAATCCACTTTGGATCACAACTATCAATAAGCTTCAGTTTCTCATACGTTATTAAAGTACAGCAATCCCTTGGTATTCAAACTCTCTATATCTTGAAAATTAATGCAGAAATATCCGAATGGAAACTTTCCTATAACGTATTTATATCTGAAATCTTATCCCCCCAAAAAATGGTATAACACTATACAATACTATAATAAATAATAAGTTCTGTATGTACTATAATAACTTGTATTGTACACAGTTATGAATTCATCTAAAGCAAAAGTTTGAAGTGTGTTTATGCTGGTGTCTCATCAGCCATTTCCTCACTTCCTCAGAAGTCTTGCGCTAACTTTGAACATATTTGCACAGCATTACCACATTTATTATGATTTAAGCACTTCTTCCACTTCAGACAGTACACTTCACAGGCCACTACTCTTCACTTCATTTGATGAGTACCCAGTAAAATTAATTTGTTTAAATTATTTGCAATTTTTTTAACTAAGTTTTTTAAAATAAAACTACTTATTCAAATGCCAGTGGTGGCACTAACATGTGAAATATCCTTGCATTATAAACATGCAAATCAATGATGTTAAAGGTTTTCTAATTAGGTTATTAGGTAACTGGCGTTTAGAGGGTTTTATTATGCTGAAATCATGGGTTGAGAGTTACATAGGTGTTTTCAGATGGGCTGGAAGCACATCATTATTGAATTTGGATACTGATGGATTACTGTATAATTAAAATGGAAAACATTGAGCAAAAACAATTCCATACATTGGTGAAATTACCAACAAAAAATATAATAATAGCAAACTTACAGTACAATGAGTCAGTTTATTTCTAGTTAAGGCTTCAAGAAGGTTCTTACGGGTGACAATGTCCTACGCTGACTGTGGCAACCCCTGCAAAAAAATCCAGGTACCGCCGTCCATCTGTGTCCCATAGCCACTGCATGTAGCCCTGACTCAGGTAGACCGGTTTGTTGTAGTATGTTACCTTCATTATCATTGGGTTGCATTTGTACTTCCGAATCTCCATCATTCTATCTTTTGACATGCCCTACATGGAAATTAAAACAGGAAGTTATCTCAGGGCACTTATCCATCAATCAAACAAATCCAACAATAGTCAAAATAGTGAACCCTGACCTTGTACTGCTCAGGTTTAAAATCACAGACCGGCATCTGGGGAAGATCAGGAATCTGGGATTTTAAATGTGATTTCTGACATAGTGTACCTGCACAAAGAAGAATTTATCACAACATTGTGAATTAACTTTTTTATAGCATTGTAACAGATTTCCATTCAAAATTTCTTACAAAGCCACGAGGTACTCTTGAGTTTGACTTCAATGTGTCTATTGTCCTAAGACCACAGTTGCAAACCATATTCAGCCATCACTGAACTGTTAAGCTGTAAAATCATACTGCAGGCATATAATCACAGCATCTTTCAGTATAAAATTGAAGCACTTTGTGTGTGTGTGTGTGTATATATATATATGCAGGTTTCTGTGTGTGTGTTTGTGTATATTTACACACACACACACACACACACACACACACACACGCATCCCATGAACACATCAAACCCCAAGTCAGGTCTGCACTGGATCATCTGTAGTCGGCTAAGCATAATAGCACTGGAATAGACAATGCTGTCAACTACTTGTGAAATATAGCCTGCTCCCACTTAGATGAGGTTGGTAGGATGACGACATCATGCTTTTGACTTTGAGAACATTAAACATCATACAACCTGTGCTGCTGTGAGTGAAGCTATCATTAGTGCATACACTATATACATCTGCTGTATCCCACATTACAGACTAGCATGATTCTACAGAACCAGTTTCTGAAGCTGGAGGGATGTGGGTCACATGCATCTGTGTGGAGTATAGGGACCTCAAGAGGATCTTAATTTCCTTCCTATTCATCCTGTACACCTCAGGCTAAGTACAATACTCTGTCATGTCATCTACGTAAGTTGTCGAAATACCACTACTGTTTGGGGTTTTAGTGATAGGCTGGAGGGACACCAATAGAGGCTTGGTGAAGGACTTTGTTGAGTGGTGCAACAGGAAACAACTGCAATTTAGCTCTGAAATGCCTAAAAAGATGGTGGTGGACTTAAGGAGGTCCATGATGAAGAAGTTGAGGTGGCTGGCATGAACAAGTATCTGGAAGTGCACTTGGACAACAAGATGGAGTGGTCTAACAACACTGAGGCCTTGTACAAAAAGGGGCCAGAATCACCTTTACTTTACTGGGAGCAGTTTTCCATGCTCTTGCCTATTGGGGCAATGACATTTCTACAGGTGATACGAAAAGATTAATTAAACGAATCAGAACAGCTGGTTCAGTCTTGGGAGTTAGACTGGATTCTCAGGGGGATATTGTACAGAGAGAGACTGTATACAAACACATACCCATCATAGACAATGACAGCCATACACATAAAGTGAACTGACTGATGTATGTTTCTGATTCAGAAAAAGGTGGGGAACAAAAGGGACTGCTGCTGCTCTATGATGTCAACCTGATAAAGTTCGTGTGCTGGAGAGGTGGGCACAGTTAGAACAATGAGAAACAGAATGATTTCCAACTGGCAAAGTAGTAAGACAAGCCTGCACATTTTCACCTAACCCTTTTAACTTGCACACTAAAAACATTAACAACAGATTCAAAATTGGAGGAAGAAAACATTAGTAATCACTGATATGCAAACAATACCATACTAACAGCACAGAATGAACACCTTAAAATGACCTTCTATCCATCCATCCATTACCAGTAACTTCTTTATCCTGGTGAGAAGGGCAGCAGTCCAGAGCCTATCCTTGAATCATTGAGCACTAGTTTATAAAGCTATACCCTGCATGGGATGCCAGACACTCACATGTTATGGGAATTTTAGAGTGATCAACCCATGCAACCCATGTGTCTAGAGCACCTGGAGGAACGCCACACAGACTGAGCTGGATTCCTATCCGTGCCTGTACAGCCTGGGCTAAACAGAAAGAGCATCTTCAGCAGCAGACTGGATCCGCTGCAGTATTCCAAGGTGTGATACCGGAGATGTTTTGTGCCAAAAATCATTAGGTTCTATAAGGAGTAAGCACACTGTCCAAATGAGGACTGACTTTATTATCCAAGTGATAGCGATGGTCATTGTAAACTTTTCCCTCCACAGAGCTGTGATTATTTTCATTTGCCCTTTTATGCTCATTACACTTAAGCAAAGAAATTACTGACCATTTTTACATTTCAGCATTAATGGAACAAATTATCATGCACATTGTTGACTTTCAGGACAAATATTTGGACTGGAGTTGCTGCCAGTTGGTGTTCCTTTTTCAAATCAATCTATCCATCTAGTACATGATTGAACATGATTTTTTAAAAATTAGTTAATACTGAAATAGTTCTTTTAAACTGTAAACTAATGAGTTTAATTGTTTAAAATTTGTGTCCTTGGCCCAGGTATCTGCACAAACAACAAATTTCCAGTGGTATTAGCGGTTAAAGTCTAAACTTCCAGGCCTGCACTTTGACCTCAATAAGTCATCTAGTGTAAATTATGCACTATAATAGTAGTATTAACTGTTTTCCCTATACAGATGATATTCTCAAACTAAATCTAAGACATTTTAAAAGTAAAACAAGAAAAAAGGTATCCATTTATAATTCCTTATGTTCCTTTAAAATTCAGTTCAATCACATTTAGAGGGCTTTACCTACTGTACCCTGCTCTATAAAACAACACTTGTCTAGAAAAAAAAATATTTAACTGAGTTTAAAAGAAGTTTTTAACAAACTCAATTATGTAATGTTTACATGACTGTTCAAAAAGCAATACTAAACGTTACAGCCAAAGCGTGCTGCCATATAACTTTTAGTGGAGTTTAAAAATACTTTCACATGGAAGTGTTTTATTTATAGGCCACAAAAACATTGCTTTGTGGCATAACAATTTTGGCAAGGTGTGCAAAACGGGTAAAATACATTTCTGTGCAAATGCAAAATGAGAAAAAGTGATTTAGCCGCCTTTAATCGTACTGGCCAAGAAAACGTTGCAGCTTTCCAACGCACTTACCACTCAGTCGGTGGAATTTAGCAAACATGCTGAGGACTTTGCAAGGGTCTCTTCTCGGACCCAAACACCGTTCACTAACGTGAACTGCAGCCTTATACATTGTCGCAGACCCCCGTGCAGAAAAACAACCAGCAGGACAGCAGCTCGTCTCCCGTCTCACTTTGCAGATTCACTCAACAGCTACGATGGGATCGAATACCACCAACCAATGAGAAGCCGGACAACACGGGTCCGGTCGAACCAATGGGAACACGACTGTCCATGTACGCCTGTGGCAAATGTGGGCGGGACCAAACACGCCCCCTATGACCTCCGGCCCCGGTAGCGCTAATGGCTTAATGAGGCGCGTGCCGTTGTCTTTGGTTATTCACGTCATGTCCTCCCGCTGAGCCAAGGAATTAATACATTCTTCGTGAGGAAGTACAGCGTCCCAGGAAATCCGATGTGACTGTTATCTTATCATTTCGTTCTCCTATAACATTTGGGTGATCATGAGTTGTGTTTTGTGTCACTGTTGCCACGTGAGGTCTAGAGCCCATTACGCGTTATCGTTAGCTTGCCTTGGTTCTTCTTCCTTGTCTTTTGAGGAACTCTACGTAAAGACGCAAAGGGTGAGTTCCGGTAGTACTTAACTTTCAAAACACATGCACTAGGACTTCAGTGTTTTTCATAACAATAACAAATAAAGGGCTAGGTAAGTATAACTTAAATGGCAAGCATGTTCTCATTTTTATAGCTCTTACAACGTGCTGTATTTTACCATAGTAGGCAATCACAGGAAAAACCTGTCCCAGTTATAGACCATTTGATTTTCTGGTAAAAGTGGCAGTTTTCTTGCCCTGCCCTGTTGATCCTCCCCAGCGCTCGGTAATTATGGCCAGCAAGTTATATAGTGGTTAGAACTGCTGCTTTGGAGTCGAAAGATGTAGTGACTGATATATTAAAAAAATTTTTCCTCATCTCTTCTGGAATTTCCTTTGATTGTGGAATAACGTTCTCGCAGAAACTTTGTGGTGACCACTTCACTCTCGTGGTAAACGTCAGTATTTGGCCTGGTTGTGTTCAGTCAGCTGAAACTAACACCCATTCCTATTCCACCTATTCCATTCCACCCTAATCAATTAAATTTGGTCACTTAGTTGATCACTAGCTGAGGGAGCAATTATTTTATCAGATGGATGAGATGGGTTTTGGATAACTTTGTTCCTTAAATAAAGGAAGTAATAATTTAAAACTGTTGTGTGTTTACTCAGGTTCCCGTTGTTTAATATTACATTTTCTCCAAAAATCTGAAATCATTCAGTGCAACAGATAAGCAATAATAGGGGAAATATTTTTTCACAGCACTGTAGCAAAAATCGCACCTTGAATCCCCTTGTAGTACCCTTAAGCAAGAGCGTAAATGGATAAGTAATATATGACTGTAAAAAGTATACAAACAAAATACTGCTAGTTGCTTTGAAGAAAAGTCTCGGGATCATGAATAAATAATAAAATCATCATATGCTGATCAACCTAATATGCACATATGGGGTCAGTTTGACCCCATCATCTCTGCGTTGTGCTTTGTATTTAAAATATGAACTATAATGTAATGTATTAATATCATTATTGATACCATTCAAACATGTTTCCTATGAATCAGTGAGGAGAAACCAAATAAAGTAGGGCTTTTAAATTTAAATTGCCTTTCATATACTGTATCTCTCCTATGTTAGATTTAAATTAAAGTCAGTCCCTGGGCACAGACTTGGGAATTCTGCTACAGAATGACGGTGAATGCAACTTACAGGATGCATTCTGTAGTCATTTAAAAGGCATAGGCAAGAGTCAGTTTGTCAGCAGAGTAAAAAGTAACATACACGTCAGTACCCTTAAAAATAAACAATCGCAGCACAAGACAATTTTTAATTGTAAAACAATAACAATGAATATTACATAATGGAAAAAAATCACCACCCAACCTGTTACACATTTGCCAGTGTAACAGTAAACCTATGTTTTGTTCACATTATGCAACCCTGACCAAGATGAGCAGTTAAGGATAATGGATGGATGAAGTTGTATTGTGCGTCTGTATGACACTTTAAATTAACTGACCCAAAATCAGACCCATACAGTTAAAAATACAATATCATTTGTGCACTTCTTTAGCTAATGTAGAACTAGTCAAAATGTTAGTACTGCGCACTGTTAGAGGTGTTAATTTTAAAAACTTTTTTAATCATAAAAAAGGTTTTCATTTAAGTATTAATAACAGAATAAAACTACATGCTCTAGCATGTGCAATAAAATGAATTTATGTGGGGTTTTAAAACAGTTGTATTTTTAGAAATTGTTTTAACTACATACAATGAAAATATTTTGAAAATATTCTTTTATAAAAGATTGGAACAGTATATACTGATTGTGTTTTGCTGACGTGCTTGTAACAATGAGGCTGCATTACAGCTTTTCAAACATTTGGCATTGAGGATTTCTTGCTTTTGAGGTTACATTGTTAATGCATTCTGTATACAAAGATAAAATATGTAGTGATATATAATTCACACATTACAATATTTTCACTTGTCAGTTAAATTCCCATTTTTTAAATAGTTTTTTGTTTTTAAACAGCAAGCTACTTGTATGAAAATATGTGAAAGTGCTTAAGATTCTAAGTCTAAATGATATGCTAAGAAGCTAAGAAAAAAATGTGTAAAAAGTGAGAAAATGGGTAAAATAGCATTCATTGTTATGAAACAGGTATTTAGTAACTACACTGTAGTAAGTATTTCATTTTGGGACATGAAAAACAAGAGTTTAAGGACCCAAATACATATGAAGAATTTTTAAAAATAAAAATAACACAATTTTGGATTTTTAAATCTCCACACTGATATATGTTAATATTCACAGTATTTACAATCTTAACTTAGAACAAATACATTTATTTCTTCATATGAAACAAAATGCGTTGATTAAAATAAAATTTACACAAAAGGCATATCTGAATATATTTATCAAGAAATCTGGAATTAATTCCTTCATTGTTTCACTGAAATAGCAATAAAATGCCTCTTTTCAACAAAGACTACTGTCTGCTGAAAGCTGTTGTCTGCATGGTACATTTACACATTGAGAGGTATGACAGTTTGTTAAAAAGTGTTGTCATCATTGCTGAATAGTTTGTGTAGTTCTCTGTGCAAGAATGTTTTTGGAATGACACCAAAAAACGGCCTTTCGTTCCCCCAAATTTACTTGGTTTTTACCAGATCTCACCTAACCAGCTGTGACTGTTCCTGTGTTGGTTATAAGGAGAACTCTCAACCCTAAAGAGAGAGAGCATCACTGGACAGAATAATGAATCATTAACATGTAGAACAGAATGTTTGCAATGTAATTTACCAAGAATTTGTTATGTAATTTGATTGAAAAATTTTATTCAAATTTTGAAATATAACATTCAAATTTCGTATTCTGTCATCATTATTCTAAGTATCTGATTTTGATGTAATGTATTTTTAACTATTAATGTAATGTACTTAAAGGGCATTTGATTGGCACTTAGATATTATATTTAGATTTTTTGGCAAAATCACATTTAAGAAAAATTATACTCTGTGGAGTAACAAATCAGCAAATAAGTACTACATGCTAGGAGCCCCTTGTTTTCCATTAATTTAAATTGAATATAAATTAAATTAACTCCTTTTAAAAAGCATAATCATAAGGATAAAACTGTTGAAATGACAAACACAAAATATTTTATGTGTAAGTAAAATAGCAGTTATCAATAGTATGATAACCATGGTTTCAGCTACATTTAAGATAATTATTATCATAACTATATATGTTTTTAACTTGATTCTTATAGAATGCTAGATAAATGTATGGATGAACATTCTTTTTTTTTTTGAAAAAATAAAGATTTATAAATTCTCCAAAATAATAAAATCTTAAATCCTAAACTGTTTGTGACAATAATTGTGTTCCTATCATTAAAGCATTTTCACAATAAAAAAATTAAGTGTATCAACATTTTTTATTCTGCATGTGTGACATACGCACATTAAAAAAAGGCCTATTTTAGATTATTCATGGGTAGATTGTTGTCATTCATTTTAACCCCAATGTAATTTTCATGTACACTAACATATAACAGAGTGCATAAAACAATAATAGAACATATACTTTAGATTATACAGGAAGCTGCTATGAATAGTGTAGATGTAGCATCTTAATCTGTGTATTTAGGTCTCCATTGTCGCTAAACCCATTTGTCAATATTATTATCTATAGTTCATTATAATGTCTTTTTAAAAAGAGCAACATCTGAAAACAAAACAAATTTTTCGATGTTTCCATTAAAAGCAACTAAAGAAAAGTCTCAAGTCTTTTTTAAAGCATACACTCTTTTAACCTGCTTGTCTAGTTGCTTACCATAGTGCAAAAATCAGTGTTGAGCAGTGTATAACAAAGCAGTGCTACGTTGCTTGGTTAGTATAACATGGCAGCTGTGTCCACATAGCCATTCAGGTTCAGGCTTGTTTCTGGAGCCCCAGAGACCTGCAGGTGGTCTGGTGGCTTTCCAGACTGATGCTGTGTGCCGCTCTGCACTGGTATCTCCCTATCCTGGTAGTCACTGAAGCACTGGTCAGACATGTCCTGTTGAAGCAGGAGGACACTGTCACTGACCACCCGGTTGACTTTGCTGTAATCAAGTCCTGCACACTCTGTGTGGAATAGATCTGGAACCTCTTGCCTGATGGGTTTTAATATCAGTGTGTTCTCTTGGTTGACATGCTGAACCTCCACATACTCCATGGACTTAGATGGAGGAAAAGTGGCTTCTTTTATGTTGATTCCTCTAATGTTGAACTCACTGTAAGCCTGGGTATGCCTGTAGCCAGATGGAGTCTTCTTGTGGTAGATCCCTGCAGGCTGTTCCCAGTAGTCTTGCGGGTGTGTAGAAGAAAAATGGTTGCTAGGTACATCGCATTGAATTGGCATCTCTGGAATGCTGTGGTAGCACAGATTCTGTTCATGGTGGCAGGAAGAGCAGAGAGTGGGCCATGTTTTGGTCTTCATATTAGCAGATTCAGGGGTACTGCTGTCATTTTTCATCATTGGTTCTCTAATAGTCTCACCAGCTTTCACTTGTGATATCATGGTCTGGTTCTCTTTGGGTTCACCACACTTCTCCATTAACAATGTGTGACTGTCACAACTGCCTCTCCCAGAGTCACTGTCTGAAGAGCTCTTGGACTTAAACCGGCTGTCTTGAAGACCTTTTCTGTCAAGCATTAATACTTGCTCCTTGTTATCGTACACTTCCAGGTACTCCACCAGCAGATCATCATAGTATGATGGTGGTGGGAAGCCCTGGATAACCAAGGCACTGAAGATCTCCTCTGATTTCCCACTCTATGGACCACAGCATTCAGAAAATGTGAAAGATAAAAATTAAATATAAACCAAAAATGTCTGTCTCTAGATTATTGCTGTTAAAAGTGTTGTTATTCATTTGATCAATTTCAGTATAAATAACAATTCAGTTTATACAGTACAGTGCAATAAAACAATGACAAGCAATTTATGGAGTAAGGACTGTACCTTGAGCAGCTGAGTATCAAATCCTTTGATCTTTGGTCCAGGCACAGGGGGGAGGAGAAAATGTTTCACACTGTAACCACAGGAAAAGTATTAGAAATAAGCATACAGATAAATACATATTAACCCCTCTTTTCAAATGTATCATAGATGTCATTGTTATCACATCAACTTTAAATTTTATTTTTATTTCTAAATGAAACCTTTACTGAGGGAAAACATGAATACATTGTTTAGTGTAGAGGTGTCAGCAACTCTGGTTGTCATATACTGAAGAATATGTTGGATTTTGTTTTAAATAACCTCCCTTCAGTCACATTAAACTTTGAACAGGCTACTCAGTGAATACCATTTAAAGCAATGTTAAACTGATAAGGTTAGATGAGAACTCAAGCATCGTTGTTTAGTTACAGTAAATTAGTGTTACCTGAAAAATAACTGAATCCTAGTTTTCAAAATGTTGTAAATGGTTATAGTCAATATTTTCAGACTTTAAAATGAGTAATATTAATTTAAATGTCTTACATATATATTAACACTGACAAACAAAGTACAATCATAATAAAACATGCCTGGAACAGTTACCTAAATTTTAATACGACAGAAAAAATGATAGCTTTGTCGACAAGCACACTGGGTTTAACCCAGTTTCAATTATAAAATGCATCCCTTGAAATCTTATTCTCTGTCAAGGCTGAGTGTATAGCCCAGTGGGAGGGAAATATGGGAAGACCATAGTTACTGACTTTCTGTAAAGTCTTAATATGTATAAACTGAATGAAAACAGTTAATTTTTTTAAATAACTTGGATTTACATTTGTAATGAGAAATAATGTGTAAGTGTGATATGATACCTGTTTCTATTAATGTGCATAGTCCATATGAAGACAAGGAAGAAGAATCCTGAGAAAACAGTTATCAGGATCCAAATCGACCTGTCTTTAGAAATGTCTGCAAAAGAAAAAGAAAATTTTTTACACCAATGCGAACTCAAATTATTTAATTTGGTGCATGTTTAAATACTCTTCTTTTGCATCATGAGAAAAATGTATTCCTAAAGATCTACTTGTAAAATGAATTGTCAAAAATTGCACTGTTAATGAAAATGGAAAAATGTATAAGGTGTTCCTGAGCCACAAGTGTTTAACATGCAAAATTCCTACCTTATCTTTTAAATACTGACAAAACAAAGTTAAATATCAAAACCATTCTGGATGCCTTTAAAACAAGAATTAAAACCTACATTTTTAAAAACAACACATTTGCACATTTGCATGCTACCTTTTATCTGATCCCTTCCCCCTAATTTACCATATTATGTTCTAGTGTTATTTTGTTGTTTTATTCTGTTGTTTTTGGACAGTGGTTAGTACTTTTATTATTATTATTATTATTATTATTATTATATAATACTAACCAGTACTAACCACTGTCCAAAAACAACAGAATAAAACAACACAATAACACAAAATAAGACTTCATTAGTTTGAGTACCTCATAAAGCAATTCTCATAAGGTTATTAATCGGTCTTCTCTATGATAACCTCCCAGGGCAATCACCTTCTCAGGCTCAGGTGCTCTGCCAGCAAACACTGTTGTAGTACAAGGAAATTATTCAGAACGGCCCTTATAGCAACATTTTATTATCCAGTGTGCACTAAGTTACACTGTAAATTTCCCTGCACTTTTCTTTCCTCCTGTTCATTCAAAATAGGTGTTCTTTTCATTAAAAAAATATATAAGGTTAACATCAGTAATATCTCCCTGTCTGTTTCATTCACTGTAGAAATTCAAAATAATTTTGTGGTACTGACCAAAACACACACCAACACAACTATAAGGAGACTTCTGGTATTTATTATTTCCACTTGAACCAATGATTATAACCCCTCTCTGTTGAGCTACTCATGAAGTATTATTTGCAAAAAATAATGAAGTCAAAGTTATTTTTCATATTGCCTTTCAAAGGAATTCTGTGTTTTATTGCTTTAAACTGATAAATAAGGCTTTGTTTTGCCTTTCAACATCTTAAATATGGATACCATCCATCTTAAAATAAAACCTTAATTTTTGTGTGTGATATTAACTACATTTATTATGCAAGTGAAAACAGCACAAGGATTTTCAAGTCAACTTGTCAGTTGTGTACTGTTGTTTACTGAATAAGTAAGTTTGTTTCACACAGTCAACCCTACTCAGCCACAAACTCTATTAATGTATTAATGTAACATTTCTAATTTTCACTCTCAAAAAGCGATTATAGCAGAAGGTGAACATTCAATGTGTGCACCTTTCTGTGCGTTTGGAGACGGATTTACATCACAGATATGCCTATGGTCAATAATCAGAGGAAAGACACAATGGATCAGAGGTCAAACACAGCAAACCTTAAAGGAGCTTACAGTCAGGGACTTTCACGTAAGCTGTAGTGCTCCATTCACTCCAGAAGCCATGGTCAGGTTTACAGCGGACCTGTACCATGTATACCTCTCCTGAGTGCAGGCTGAAGATGTTAAACTGCTTCTGCTGCCCAGCAAAGTGCTCCTAAAAAAGATGCCAGCAACAGATCAGAAGTGCCAACAGAACAGTTTCCATTGTTGATTATTAAAGATGTTATTGACGGGCTGTTTGAAATGTTTCTCAGTAGTTTAACAAGGTTGCTGTGGAATTTAATAATTTACAAAACATCTAAGTCAGGTGTTGTTTTTAGACCTGATGTGTAGTGGAAGCTAAAATCCCAGTTCTGGATTCTTCTGTTCACTGGTAAAACACCACCCAGACCTTAACCACAGAGATCAATGATTAATTCCATTTCTGTCCTCAAAATTTAAACTAGCAAAAAGAACATTGCCGGACTGGCAAAGAGCCTGTGTCATATTATGCAAGTCGGCAGTGTGAAAGTGTTCAGCTAGGGGTGGCCGGGGAATGGAAAATCCACCCTATTTATAGTACTGCTTGACCAACAGTGTAACATAGCCCACGGACCTCCCACTCCTCTTCTTCTTCCAGCTTTACATGGAGCTGGTAAATAAGAGTGATCCAGCCGGAGCGCGTGTCCGCCATGCGAGGGGGTTCCCACCGTACCACCAGGAATGGGTTTTCTTCACCCTCCAAAACCACAGTCAAGTTCTCTGGGGTGTGGGGCTGGACTGTAAAAACAGGGCACAATTAATTTTGTGAGGTATACAGAGAATGAGGATCTAGTCAGATATCCCAATATCTGTAGTAGTTCATTGCTACATTTACATTTCAAAGAAAATTAAACAAATATTTAATAGGTAGTATGCATTTGAAAAGCTTTCAGGTTATGGAAACAAGATTCAAGAGCTGTTTAAGATTTCGAGTTCAAACGTTGCCTTCCACATAACCTTGGGAAAAATCATATATGAAGGCTGCCTTTGGAACACACACAGTGATTGTAATACATGTTGTCGCTTTATTGGAGATGTGTAACAAGTTCATATTTTCTCATAATAGTCACCTTACCAATTACATTCTGCAAAATCTTGTTGTAGCTAAGTTAAAAAAAGGTATAGCAGTGATAAGGTAAAAAGTGACAGTGCATTATATAATCACCAAAGTGTTTTAAGCTTAAAGTGGTTGCACTTAATACCTAAGTATTGTCAGCACTGTCAAACAGGAGGACACCACAGAGACTGACATGTGCTGCATGTAAGTGGAAAGAAGAAAACACAAAATATACAATGCCAAACTTTATTATTTTTATGTCACCAATGTGTGCAGTGCCAGGTGTGCCATGTATATTTCTTACCAGTTTTTAAATAATCAGAAATAGCACCTCGGTAGTGTGAATTATGAGCCAAAAATGTGGAAGGTACTAACAGCAACATGTACGTCAGCCATAGTGACAGGTACACAGTAGTAACACATTATATATCATCAAACTTCATGACCTTTCAACTTGTCCAGGTTAGTACATTTTACTGTATGTGTATGTGTGTGTATCCCTGAGTTTGTGTGTACAGTGTGTACAGTGTGTGTGGAATGACATGCAGACAGTAATAAATTATATTCCACCAAACTTTATTACCTTCCGGTTTGGTGAAAAAGTACGTCAGCATGTGTGTGCAGATTGTGTGAGGCAGCTGAGCTGGTGTGTGCGTATGTGTGTGTGTGAAGAATCTGTCAGTGTCATTTATATATATGCTCTGCGTGTTAACACCACTACTTCCACTTTTCCAGCCCTTATCAGAAGTCCAATTTAAAATGTTCAAAATAGTAAGTAGCCTTTTCTGGAGTTTAATGAACTTGACTATGTAAACATCTTTACTTAAGGTGAGAAATATCACTGTGCCAAATTTCAAGTGTATGATTTTTAGACACAAAGCCATGTATAAAGAACAAACAAACAAGCAGACATTGAGCTTTATCGATATAGTGATTTAGTGATTAAATATTGCTGCAGAATGAGCAGGAGAGCAGCTGAGCAGAAGCTCACCAATGTACACAACATCCACATCCACAGGGTCTGAGAAGTTGCTCCCAAGGGCATTGGTTGCCACCACAGTGATGTTATAATTAACCCAAATTGAAGTGTCATTCTTGCTGAAAAAGCAGGAGTTCTTTCCTGCAGTGTGATAGTCTGGACACTCAAAGACAGTATCAGAACTGTGGAGAACAAAAGAACAAAACAAATTCACAATCAGCCTAATACCAGACAGACACTTCCAAACATTACGTTGATTTTTACACTGTTGAACACAAAGGTGCTTATTTTTTAGTAATTAGTAACAAAAACAACAACTATATAAATTGAGTTATTGAAATTATACCAGTTCAAGCCTATGATCTACTTGAATGTGTTTTATGCAAAATTATTGTAATACTGAATAAGAACAATAACGGACAAAAGCTTTGGAATGATATTGCAAATTTTGTCGCTTAGTTTCACAAACACTAAATAAAACTGAGGCTAGAAGGATGCACAAAAATGTTCTAATGGCTGGTCATATTATGTAGATGAACACATCACTGATTTGAGCAAGTAGGTCACACAGTCAAATCCATTTGTGCTCAGACACCTTGAAATGATCAGCATGTTTACTCTTCTTTGTATATGCAAGTGTCTCGATAAGAATTGCATTTGCGTGGTGGATCATTACAGCACACTGTGTTTGAATAGCACCAACTAAAACATGAACTAAATTTACTGCACGATAAGGCAGAGTTTATTGCCCGAGAAGACAAATAAAACTTCTGCTGCTTAGCATACAAAAATGCTCTAACTTCCGCTTCTGTGCTTAAAGGGTTTACTTTTTTGTAATGAATCAATTTAAAATGACAAGATCCCAAAAATGCATTAATGCTTACTGATGTCAGTACATTATTTTCTATGTTGGGTCCATCCACCAAGAATATAGGACATTGTGCAGAGCATTGTGAATCAATGTTGTTATTTAAATTACATTTAAAAGTTTTTAATATAGACAACTACAATTTAATTTCGTGTTAAATGTTAGCTTTAAAATTTTATCGATATGACCTCTTAGTTCTGTCCTTGGTTTGTTTCAAATTTAATTCAAACAGCTTTATCCTACTGACTTCTCTTTGCGGTAGAAGAGAGAGAAGTTGGTGGGCAGGCCACCATCTGAGCCCGGCTCCCACCAACAGGTGAAGGTCTCTTTCTCAGGAGATCGGCAGCTGGTGAGCCGAGGCTTCCCTGGGGGAGACAGACCTACAACACAAGGAATGGCAGGAGGTCACAGTCAGATATCAAGGCTTACAACATGTCTTAACATGTCAGTAACATTTTAGACTATACAATAAAATTACCCTAATTTATATTATGGATTGCTTTTTTCTTGACTGATGACAGATAACGTGTGAAATAAAGCATATGATTTGATTAAACATAAGTGATTTAAACCAACAAAACTATAAAAATGGTAAAAGTTGACACACAGGTGTGGGTCTGCTTGGTTGTTGTTCAACTTATAGATGTATGAACCCCAAAGACTACCCAGCATAACCCTTTGCATCCAGCAGAAAAGGGATTATGTGGTTATTACTATATCTGAGTTAAAAACCGTACTCACAAGAACAGCACAGGACCACAAAGGCAAGCAGCGAGAGTATCAGTAGGGCTCCAGGGTGTTTCCACATCGTGTCAAACTCCTTCTAGATGCAGACAGGACTTTGAGAAACAAAGTAGTCAGACATTATCAAAGCTGTCAGTTGATGCGGTGCCTCTACTGAGCAGATGTATGAAGAGCTTTGTCTGTGTTTTGTTTGTAATGTCAACTGGGATTTTAACTTCAAACAACTTCACAAGCTGTATTAACTTACAGGAGTAAAATAATGCCAAGCTAAGTAAAAATAAGTAAAACACACAAACATAAAATATTTCAACCCATATTTACAGTTCTCTCCTGTTTTCACAATGTCCACCTGCAGTCTCCTGTAGCCCATATTGTCATTCGTATTGTATATTGTCACTGTGCCAGACAAAGGTTTGGACATGACACATTTTTTCAAAATAACAAATCTACCACCATATCTCTCATATCTATCTATCTAAGTCATACTCAATAAAAAAAAACACATAAGGCATTCATAGGGGATACACTTCATAATTCATGATACTGACATGGTATGATTATTTAAAAATAATATTACCATGTTACAATAGTAATTACAAAATCAAAATATTAAACAAGTAGCCAAAAAAAATGTATGTTGTATATCATAGCATGTAAGACGATCAGTGAAGATTTCACCGAAGATTAGAAAAGATCAGTATATTTTTTTCTACAGTATCATGAAAAGACTGTAAAAATGTTTTATTACATCATATGGATACAGAACTTGAACTCAAATTGTAGCACTTCTGAGACAGCAAAAAAATAAAGTTCATAAATTACGAGCCAAGAAAAATTATCTCTAATACATATCCATCCATCATCCATCCACTATTAACCACCTATCCATTACTAGGACCCAGTACTATTTCTTATGCTACTCAGTAGCATTTACTCTCTGAAATGCAGTCTGTTGTGTGGGTGACATCAAGGAATGTAGCTGAGGGGCAGAATATAACAGTTAAAAATGAAAAACTATTTATCCAGCTGGCAACAGATCTCTTGCGGCTACCTGAATAAATCGCAGCAATTTTGTCTTGCATTTCAGACTACAAAGCAAAGAAATTAAGTAATATTTTTCCAAAACAACACAAATGGATATTACTGAAGTGTTTTTTTCTTCATATTGATCAAGAATTAAGGTTTTAAGCACTGCCCTAACTGCTCTACGGATGTATATTGTCAACCATATGTCCCACTTTATGCACTTAATTCTTTCCTGAAAACGCTGCACAAGTTGAAGTTGTGTATACCAGAATGCTGTGTTACATTATTTTAAATGGGAAACACACTAATGTGTTTCCAGCCCATCCAAAAAAAACCCAACCCCACACACACTGGGGATCACGCCACTTTATTTATGAGATTAAAATGCATATACCAAGGCTTTGTATATTATAGTTTACCTGCACACTAACACATCCTGACCCAAAAAAGGAAACATTATCCAAAAGATGTTTGCCATTAAATTTTACTCCAATGCCCCTTCATCTTTACCGTATGCTTATTTTACATTTTCTGCTGGCCTTTGACAGAAAAGACAGAACAAGTGCTGGATCCATTAATTGTAATACATACATACATACATACATACATACATACATACATACATACATACATACATACATATATATATATATATATATATATATATATATATATATATACACACACACACACACACACACACACACACACACACATATATATATATATATATATATATAAAATGTTTTCTATTTTTTGTATTTTTATTTATTTTGTGTAGATTAATTAACTTAGGTCCTTCATTTTTCAGTACATATTGGTTTCACAATTTTGACGTAACACTGGTTTTTAGGTTTTCATGTAGACTTACCTTTTCCTAAGCCTTTTAGTAGAAAATATAGGCAGGTCTGTGCAGTTAAACCTCCAGGCATTCTCATATAATATTCTATTGTTTCAACATGTTTTCACAGGCTTTATTTTTTTCAAGGTTAAGGTCCAGGCTTCAGTCAAATAAAACTAGTTCTAACACACAGCTGACCCCACTGTAAATCAGCAAGGTGTGGCTGGAACAGGCACCGTTTGAACAGAAGTCATGTGTCACACACCTGAAGATACCTGCTGGGGGTAATTATACACACACAGTGGCCTAAACAGGGATGTTTTTACGCCAGTAGCTATTAGAGCAGAAGATGGTAAGCTCTCCAGCTGAAAACCAACCTCTAATGCAATAAAATAAACACCCAAGTGGCTGAAAATAAACCTCTTGCTATTTTTTCCACTGCAACCTTTTGTTTTCAAATCATTTTTCCATTATTGTTTCTGTCCATTTCAGTGTTTTGGACTGTGCAGCTGTGAGAGGTGTGCAGAAATGGGTTTTCTTATTTTATGAGCTGAGCTGAACAAATCTCCACAGCCTTTGTTTTCTTTAAAGCGTTTTAGGATTTTAAATGCAGGTGCAACCTGTCTTAAACATGAAAAAAGTCAGGTTATATGGTACATACTGTTATATCCCCAGATAACAAGATGGCAACAAGGACTTACTAAAATAGACTAAGTGATATTTTATGTGCCAGACATTCAGTTTCTGAGTTTGCCCAACGCAATCTTAATACTATGCGTTTTCAAGAAGTAGAAGTAGAGCACAAATTAAACTTTGTACAGAAACATTTTTGTACTCTTGCCTCTATTTATTTTATTAATTATTTATATAATGGGTTTTACGAAACAAAAAGGCAAAAATAAACTATACAAACACCCAAAAATATGTTGAAAAAGTACGAATAATCAAATAAAAATGTACATATCCATTAGAAAAACCTTAACAGAGACACCACAAGTGGATATAAAATATTAAAATTCAACACCCTCTGTGGAGTTTCCGAGATGTTGGAGTTTGATAGCCTTTTTCACTCTTAAGTGATACTTTAATAGGTACTACTAAAGTTTGTTATTTGTGACAAATTCAAAAAATTGCAGAGGGCTCTTAATGGCTCGAGATTTACACGGTTTGTGACCTGTATCATTCTAAAACCTAACCCTTAATTGCTATTTCAATTAACTTTGAGCCAGAAATTAAGGTGTAGGACTTGGATTAAAAAGTTAAGGATTTAAACTTTGAAGTGAAATGTTAAAAAGTAGCTTTGTCCATGGTTCAGAAATCACTCTCGTAAAAATACTCAGTACTGCTTTAATTTTCAAAAGAAGTAGTGTATGGCATTAAGGTCTCACATTAAAATCACTGCTGTGTACTCTAAACAATGTATTTATTTAGCTCTTGGCTCCTTCCAAGGGCTTTCCAAGACACAGCATGAAAGTTACCTCCCACGCCCCTGGAAAAAATAAACATCACATAGTCTTAGAAAAAAAGAAAGATTAGTAGCCCCAAAGTGAGAGTTTAGTTATTAGACACACTCAATGCTGAGCTATTTATCTGTTCAGGGACATTCAGGCACCAGACAATATAACCTATATGAAAACATCAATTAGACTACAACCCTCCTTTTTCTCATTTTCACTGCCCTGAAAATTTCACCACATATGGTGCCAAACCACATGTGAACAAACTGCTCTGCCCCTAATATTCCAACATCACACATTTTAGCTCTTGTTTTGATGCACAGCATTATGTTCGGTTGATGTTTAAATTATGAAGGTAAGTCAAAAAGTGACTGCAATATATCTAATTATATTCTGCAGACGTGTATTGACGTACCCTTCTAGAAACTGTTTATAAGTTTTCCAAAATAGACTGACTCAGATTCAGACTTGAGCAATGACTTTCCCAGTGAATCTTGACTCAGTCTTGAAACTTTAGCTCAGTGATTTGGACTCTGTTACGTCAGCTCAGCTCAATGGTACAACATTGGTGACATACAGTTCCTGTTCAAATAAGTCAGTCTATTTCGATCTGTTAATAGACAAAACCACAAGATCCTATGTTTCTCAGTTTGTTTTCTAAATATTGCAGGGTCTAAAAAAAAAATCACTCGAAAGTTTCAAATTATAGTAAACCATTACCCCTGAATTGTGCAGAACATCCCAGATTACTCAACGAAAGGGGAAGGAATTAAAATCCAAGAAAGGAATTACATAAAATTTGGGATGCATGTAAATAAAACAATTGAATGATCCATATTGTCACTCTGTGCTGAATGACTTCAGGAAAGAAAAATATTTGGGATGTGTCTCAGCCTTGAAAATGTATGACCAGTTCAAGATTATTTGCCACTCAGATGCATAAAATGTTAAATTTATCCAGTGTTGGTACTGAAAAGAAACACCCCTCTGTCTGCAGTAATGTTCCAGCTACTACCTTTACTGTACACTAGTACATCAGATACTATAATTTCATGCCCTAAAAAAGCCATGCCATTAATTTCAAGAATTTACAGGTCATATACAGTGAACAGCCAGCAAAAAATGTTTATATTATCTTTTCTTTTTTACAGTTATACTGTATACAGGGGGTAGACAAAATATGTAAACCATGAGAAAATGCAATGGCTTTGAAGTAAGTAAGCAAGTAAGTAAGTTGCAAAGGCAGCAGCAACACAGGTGAATAATATTAACCTGAACTAACCAAGGACCAGCATGTGTCAGCAATAAAAGATGTCTGAGAGTCAGCACTTGAGTTTGTGAGTTTTTAAAGAAATGTGAAACAAGAGGCATGACTCTCCAAACCTGACATGTAGGTTCAGCCATCAAAAAAACTGGAAATTGATTTACTGTTGTGGGCAGACCAGTGTCTACAATCCCTAAGGAATATGTCAGACAGTGAAAAACCTCAGAAAAGTATAACTGTGGCTCCAAGTTGAAGCTCACTTATACAGACTGACAGACACTAAACAGAATAGCCACTAAAAACAAGAAAAAAGGGCTTGATAAATACTATAGAACTGAATCAACATTTCTGCAACCTTGTCTCAACAAGTACTCTACATAACCCACTTCACAAAACTGGTCTGCTGTCAGATAATAAAGTGCATTCAACAGCAATGCTCATATGTACTGTCATACCTTCAAATGCACAACATAACGTATGCAGAAAGCAAAGGAAAGCATTCAGTCCAAATTGCCAGGCTTAACATTGGTCTTTTCCAATGTTATGAACAGCCAACTCCTGTGACTCACTGGGACAGGTGATGACTTTTTTGTACAGATATATACAGTAATGATCAAGGTTTATGCAATTATTTAATTCCAATTGATGCACCCTTTGGTCCAATACTGTTTCTTCATGATGTTTGAAGACTCCATGATGATAATGCCCCATAAACACACACTTAAAACACTGGTTATTGTTTGCAAAATAAACATACCACATTTACAAAAACCACTGCAGAAAACATCAGTACTCTTACGTTAACAGTACAATTTAATTATACGAGTATATACAAAGGATCAACCAGTTCAGAGATATCATACGGGACCAAAAATATTTATGATCAGTTTAAATCTGTTCACTGGATTTTTTTATGATCATATTAACTGGGAAAGACTTTAGGGAATGGAATTTTCTAGTTATCTGATAAGATGAGAGGAATGTCAGCAATATCAGTATCTTCATATATAATTTGGCTGTCAAAGCTTTATGTTAGTTGGCTGGGGCCCTAAGCAGCCTTATGGGTTTCAGTCTGTTCTTGGTGGAATTGCTCCCTTTTTATGCAGTTCAATTTTTTAATGCTTTTTCACCCTTTTCACCCAGTTACCCAGTTCTTATGCCTTCTCTTAAAGCACATCAACAGGAGACTGATATTCACCTGATTCTACCTGCAGCCCTCTAAGTGCTAGGATACCACTGGTGTCAATGGGAGCAACAAGGGTTACAGGGATCCAACCTTCTTTTCAACCCAAGGGAAAACAGGCTAGTTTGTGCTTGCATGGTATTTACCACACAGGAAATATGGACCAGGGATGAGTCTACCTGGGGTTTGTGCAAAAACTTACCTTTCGGGTACTGATGTCCCAGTGGCTTTTAAAAGGAATACAGTTTGACATCTCGAAGTAATGACTTTGTATATAAATTTGTCATATTTGAACTTTGTGTTAATGATGATGTATTCTTCACAGGATTATACTGCATATATCAAGTGCACTATGGCAGTAATAATGAGCTAATGCTTCACTCTGGCTCACTTTAGTAAGTATATGTGGATCGATTTTTTATGGGCTGATTGTTAATAGGAAAACACAGCATTTTGATTTTAAAAAAGAAAACATGTGCCTTAACAAAATATTCAACTGCAGACAAGCAGAACCGTTACCCTCCTGTACAGATTTCTACTAGGGATTAAAATAGCTCTTCTTCCAGCTGGTTTACAAACAGTGATTGCATAAGGGGTTTTTTATAATAACCCACATGGTCTTTTGAGACTGCATTTTATGCTTGTTCGCATTTGTAATTTACAGATGTTACTTTAATAAAAAGTAAAACAGAAAGAAATACTGGCAATTTCTGTCCCATGTGAAATTCCTCACTATGGCCATCCCTTGAAAACATATCTGGTACAGAAAGTCACGGAAGTAGCCAATCGTGGTAATTATTATTAGTGTGATAACATGGTGTAGTACTTTTTTGGCAATTGATTTTTCCAGATGTCTTATAATTCCATACTGGGTGAAAAATGAGACTTGAAAAATTATGCAGAAGACATACATGAAAAAACTAACTTGATCAAATATTGCATGAAATTGTAGGAGCTTACAAAACTCCTTTTTCTATTTATAATGTTTCCATATTATAATGACTCCATTACACGATCTGTAGTACACCCATTTACTACAATTTGTTTTACAGAACAGTTCAAACAAGCATTTTTCATGGACTTATCAGTTCAAGACAAAATTTTCTGCTTGAGTGGTGAAATATACTGTAGGAGGAGTGGGCTGTTGTTACTGTCGGAACAAATTAAACTTGCACTGAAGTTCCCAACAATTGCAATAGAGAACCATTACTGGTCATGACCGACATTTCTGCTTCATACTGCATCGCCTTCAACTAACTACAGTAATTCCAGGTGGGTTGCTATCGATGCACTCATTTGCAAAGGACTTAACCTTAAGCACCAATAAAAACTGAACTTTAACTGTGTTAAGTACTTTTATTGACTGACTTAAGTCTAATCACTTCAACAAGTGCATTAAATAACTATTTTTGAATATTAAGGTGGAGGTGTTTGCTGTACTGTACAATTGTGTTGTGCCTAATATAAAAAATAAAATGTCAGAAGAAAATCTGTAACCATACAAGTAGCTTCCAAAGACAAACTCATTTTTGATGCTTTTTTCACAGAAGAATGTTTTTGTTTCATTTTCTCCAGAGACCTTCTCAGGTCCTCTGCATCATTCTTCTCTAGTCACAACAGTGGCTGTATGACTGTTTGGTATTTACTCAGTTGAGCTTTGACATCAAAAGCGATGTTGTGATCTGATAAGTGGCATTAGGGCGAGAGCTAAGGATTGCTGCATATAGCCACCTTATATAATGCTGCTTAGTTAAGCCGATAAGCCGCAAAAGTGCAAGACCAACGATGAAACATTGCAGACTGAAGACCAAATCAACCCTATCTGCTGAACTCAGAGAATATTCTATCTCTTCTATAATATTCTCATTTAGAGAGAATATTCAGAGAAGAGAACATTATATCTATTGAGAATATTCTATCTCTTTCTCTTGACTAGTGCTCTTCCACACCTTTAACCTTTTCTATCCCTGTATTAAATATAGATCTATTTATTTTTTGAAAGCAATTGAGCAGAAATACTATGGCGATTAAACTGAATGAATCAAAGTGCATGCACTCCAATTGCAAGTGAGTTTACCTGGAGACCTTGAAACTCATCACTGTTCTTTTTAACATTACAACTACTGCAAAGTTAGAAGAAAAATGGGATGATTTCTTACAATTCCGAAAACATAAAATGTATTATATTTTCTTGCATTCAAGAGCAAATATTTTACTTTTCTTCTTGGTATATAAAAATGTGTACTTTATGGACAAATAGTGTAAAAAAATATCCATGTATTTGTTGCCTATTTTATGATCAATAATCACTACACTTTGCAATTGTACAATTTTAGGCAAATATTGACAAAGACTGCAATTAAACAAAACTGCAGTTTATACTAGGTTCACTTTGGGCTGTACTTTTATTCATCAACCCAAATCTGAAACTGGAAACAAATTTTTTTAAACAAAAAGCAATATTAACAAAGCTTTCAAAATATAATTCTGTATTTAAATATTCAAGCTATCCAGTAAAAATGGTGCATAATATTAGGACGGAATGCATTTAGGGGACTCTGATCACTCTGTCTGCATCCAAATAGCCAGTAAGGAGAACAGTGATTTACTAGCAAATGAGAATCATCCAGTGGCCAACAAAACAAGCTTTTTCAACAATTAAACATTACTCGACTAATTTCAGGAGGTGTGAGATCAGGTATAGAATGGCAGATTGAGGTAACAGAGTGCTGTAATACGATACACGGCTGGTTCCAGCTGGTGCTCTGAGACAGAGTCCATACATCACTTACTGCTCCCATGATGAAAGATTAAGGGTATTACATTATTAAAGAGCTGTGATCTGGTTCCTCCTGGATATTCAATAGCAAAGGCAGGTGTTGCAAGCTGAGAAAAATGTGGCCAATTTTTACCTTTGACACCTTTGACACTGTTTTAGTTTCAGGATAGCCCTGCAATTTGCAAAAAGTGCAAAGAACAGTTACAGAAAAACAAATCAAATGTCTCATGTCCACTTTACATCTCTGCTCATACAGATCACATCTAAACATGCATATGTATACTCACGATATTGCCACCATTCACATAGCCTGTAAATTCACTGGAAATATAGCATTGTTGTTTTACGTTACTCTAACCCCATTAACACGCACAGTACTGCAAATCATCTCTTTGCAGACTGAACTTAATGCACTTTGGAACTAAATGGAAAAATGTTTGCTTTGTCCAAAAATAAAAACATTGTAAACAAGTGTCAGTGTCTTCAAGCTTGATGCAACAGAAGAATAAATTTGCCTGACTGGCTTAATTCATCAGCTTTTTAGCTCATTGTCATTGGGACAAAAGACCTGTTTGCAACACCCACTAATCGAACGCACCTACCATCTCTTACTCTTGACTAGTGCGTTACATGTCTATTTTGCCAGACTCTCTAAAATCACACATTTTCAGTAGTGTTTTATTTGAATAGTCCTCTCTTGAAATGTGCAGTATATGGGAGCTGAACAGAAAATATGTCATGTCTGTACAAATTAGACTGAAATCTAAAACAAATGTAACAAGAGAGGAGTTTTTAGACTATCCCTCCCCAATCAACCAAACCAGACCAGACCGGTTTTAGGCAAAAGCAAAAGAAGCCCATAAATCACTTGGGTCCCACATCAGCTGTTCATTATATCTCCAGCACATCTTGACTGCTGTTTCCTGTGTGCGATGATGCCCTACATGTAACCAAGCAACCTCTAAGCACAACATCCTAGAAATTCATGGCATTATCTAGAAATTTATGACATTTATTTTTGTGTTTGCTTTATTTAAGAAGATTCAACTCTGAATAACTGAACTCTTTTTGCTGTGTAACTTAGCAGATAGTCTCTTATTAGTAGTTATTATCGGTGACCAATTTACTTATAAGTTCTAACATTAACATTTAATTTTAACTCAGAGTGCCATTTTACGCTCAATGCTGAAGTGCTGCTTGAATAAGCACAAACACATAATGAAAACATCCAAATTGCACTACTATTGATCCTAAACATATTAACATTAACAATATAAAACTTGCATGCATGAAGAATTAGCGTGACCGTAATATTATTCTCTTACAAAGGAGTGCAATATTTGCAAAACAGTTGTTTTATTTAATACTGTATAACAACAGCATTGGCAGGCATTAACAAAATGTCTGAACATCAGACCTTTAAAAAAGAAAACTATACACTGCAAAGTGATGACAAGGGAAGCTTTTTAAGTCAGCAGAGGAGGCCAAAATCTTAACATTTACACTTTAAAATATAATGATTCAGTTATATAATATTTTAAGTAACAATGTAAAAAAAGAAACTTCATGGCTTCTTCCAATGTATGCAAAAATGTGAAAAACATTAGGTAGTTAATTACAAAACCTACCAATATAACCTGCTGGTCATTTAAGTTCTGAGAAACTACCACACCTCTGATTTCTAAGTACAGCTGTTATGTCCAGCTCTAACTGCTCACATGATTTTGTTCTGTTTAAAGGTCAGGACAAGGTTAGAATTTTGACATTATATTATAACTGCTTTGTTAGCCAACAAAGCGAAAACCAAAAATACTGTATCATGTTTATCATGCTTTTTTCACTGGGATTCTAAAGTGACTTTGTGACATGTCTGACATTGTTTTCAGTCTAAACAGTGAAAAGCAACAACAAACATCTATGCAGATAGTGTATATTTATTGTAGAAGCTTCACTTCTTCTGGTTACAAAAGGTTTTATACAATTATTGAGTGAATGTTTACTTTCATTTATGTAGCTGACACTTTTCATCCAAAAAGTGACTTGCAATGTTATGCTACTTACAATGATTTAACCACTTATACAGCATTTTCTTACTGGTGGTATTCACAGTAAGTGCCTTGCTCAAAGACTGTACAGCAGGCGGTGGGATTCAAACCTGGCTCCTCCAGGTGGACAAGTGAAAGTGCATCCTAAACAACAACCTATAAAATATTTTAACAGCAGCACACATTAGCACATCAACACAGTGTAATGATGTTAAAATTTATATTATGTGTGTGTCATCGAGACGAATTTGACTCATAGGCAGCCACAGGCACAGTTTCTGAAGCAAAGAAAAATGGAAGTGGCTTGCAAACAGAACATGGAAACTCCACACACTGAGCTGGATTCTAACCCCATACCAAGTAAACAGGCCAGGAGCTGTAAGTAACTGTCTTAATCCCCTATGCCATCGCATCCCCAAAAGAGATTCATGAAAAATAAATGGACTGCATCTTTGTAATGGGCGAATTGAGGATGTTATGAAGTTGCTTTGTGCGGCTTCAGCAGAGGACATTAGCATGGCGTTGAAATACAAAATGACTTAAGCATTAAATCTCACCACAAGAAAAAACAGAAACAGTCGGAGACTGAAACATGTTTGTGAAAACTGCATTGTGGGCTTTCGGCTACACTGAACTGAAAGTCAAAAAACCTGTAGAGCCCTTGAGGCTCCAGTCTAAGAATGGATTGGCCTCCCTAAAGGAGACTGCAAAGAAATAAATACTAGTCAGTAAATCCCATTGCATAATGTACAACTTCCACCTCCCTTTTAAGCCCCTGTTTCGAGGATAACATTTTTTTCCTTGCACTATAACCACTCTTTTAAACTTGCTGCTATAATATGTACAGTTCAAAGTGAATATATTGGTGTGAGAACTGTTTCTTTATGACCAATATGCAATTCCAGAAATACTGATCTAAACGAAATGATGTTTGTGACAGAAGAAAATGATAAAACTTTATTGTTTTGTTTATGGACACAGAAATATGCGCCAAAACACATTTTTAAGTAGGCAGAATCAGAGCACACTTTACAAACATATCGCTGCACGCCAGCTTCGCATTTGCTCAACTCTATACTCGACTCTATAAAGATTTAGTATAAAGTCTGTTTTTGGAGTAAATGCTGTAGTTTCCAGGAGAAAGTAGCCATTTAAAGTGACACATTCCGTGCGAAATGGCCCTGCGAAACCTTCAAGCACTGAGCGGCTGTCCCAAGTCTCACCTTCATTAAACTCGGCCACGTTTTATATTCAAATTACGATTTTTGTTGGGACTTTATTGTTTTAAACTCCTGAAGTCGGAGCAGAAGCGAACAACCTCACACACGAACAAGTAGGTCGCCTGGAAACTTGTTTTAACCATTCAAAAGTCCAGTATTACCAAAATATTCAGCAACTTTTAAAGCTTTCTGTTGAATGTGCTCTAGTAAAAGTGCGGAGATTTTAAAATATCTTATCCTCAAAATGGATTTAATTTCCTCCTGGAAAATATGTAAAAAAAGCGGATTACCACAGTATGATATAAAAAAGCTATTACCGAAAACCGAAATAACGTACAATAAAAATGTGAAACTAAAAAAAAACTACCCAATTCTTTTTTGGCGCGTACAGTTGAGTAAAGTCACAAAAGGGTTCATTCTCCGGCTTAAAATATTCCTACAGTTGTGATTTTAAGAACGACAACCAAATGCCCGTGTAATATACAGTTCGAAGCAAACGTGTTCTAGCTTTCCAACAAAATGAGTCACTTTATGAGTGGCTGTTTTACACTTATTTATGGCACAGGATTTCACAGGGTATAGATATGAATGGATGGACACGCTTTGTCCTTAGAATACAGTAAGCAGCTCACCAAGTGTGTGCGGGGAAGCGAAGGCGCGCAGTCCTGCCTTCGCAGGCGCAGTGATGGGGCGACAGGCGCTCACGTCGATCAGACAACCGCCATCCTCGCGCCACGGCCGGCGGCACCACACTGCCCTCCGGAGCCGCTCGGCTGCCCGCAGCAACACGACTGAGGGCCGCTGCAACGCGCTCGCCGGTCCAACCGGAGCAGCTTCACACGAATCCGGCCCCGCCTCTTTTTGAAGCGCCCCGCCCCTCCGCTGCTCTCCAGCTACCGCGTGCCTGCTTCCTCACGTGACCGCCAAACGGTGGAACTACAGTTAGATGGGCGCTTAATTTCTTTTAACCGCTTTATTGAAATATCAATAAAAGGCACACATGTATACTAAAAAATGCAAGAGCCGTCCTATAGAGAAAGCAAAAGGGTAAATAAACTAAGCATAAACGCTTCTCGTAAGTCACTGTAGTTAAAATGAATCAAGTCGAAACATGTTAAAACTAAATCTAAAGAAATAGAAAAAATGTGTAAAACCAACCTCTTTAGCACTACATATTTCATTCTCACTGTTTACATATAGAAAGAACAGCACTATAATCCGTGGATGTCAGCTCACACCCGTCACTGACAAATCTGGCACCGACTGTTCATGGAACGCCCCCCCACAATCTAAATAAGAATGACTCTTTTTGAGAGAAACCACGTTCATATCTTACGTGCCCTACCTCTAAGATTATACACTCATATCTCTTTTTAAATAGTCTTAAACGTGTTTCCACACCACTTAATTTCTAAAGTACACAACTAGAGTCTAAAACAGATAAAGTTTTCACTAGGCACGTCACATGTCGTGGTTTGCCACTTTTAGTAAATGCACTGTAAATATCTGCAGCTCTAAGCACCTAATATATTCAGTCCTGTACTAGGAAGAGTGCCCACAGTTCTTATTTATGGCAGCTTGGCAGCAGGTGGTGTAGTGGTTATGGCTTGCCAGCAGGTGGTGTAGTGGTTATGGCTGTCGCCATGTAATCTGAAGATTCCCTTTCAGAATCCCGCTCCTGCTGTCTCGAACCCATGCGCAAGACACATAACCTGAACAATACGCTGTTGTGCAATTGATTATATAATTAAATGTTGTTTTCTAGTTAGACTACCGTGCTGTAACGGGTGCTTGTTTTCTTCTAGTCCAGCCTTCTTGCTGCATCCAAATCATTCTACCCATCTGTTCTTCCTCCTACTGTATTAGCTTGTGCCTCTCCTTCACATGGACATCGTCATATTGCTGCAAGGTAGCACTGTCCAAACCAGCTCTTCCAGACGCCATTGTGCTCACCACCATGCCAGGCTGAAGCTGTGACTCTGCCAGCCCCACTAGTTTCTGAAAAAGCACAATTTATTTAAATTTATTTAAAAAAAAACACTGATTACAATAAATTGCAAACAGACATACTGGTGAAAACCACACATCTATTTAAAGCTAACTGCTGTTAGGTGCAAAAATTTCAGTCTATTCAAAGTTCTTATGCAAGTGGTATACAAGTTTATTATTAAGAGTTATCATGGGACCAGTATGACACCTTAATGACTTCTAGAACGATTACTTCATGTTTAGTATGTCATTCAGTCACAAAGGTTGGGAAATGGCTAATCTCTCACAAGCAACTTTGTCAAATGAGATCAACCTTGGGAAATCAGGCACATTTTAAATCCGTAAAAGGCAAAAGTGGTTGGAAGTGGTACTTATATGCATGAGTAGACAACAAGAAAACAAAGCAGAATAAGTAAACTCTCAGTGCACATCTTGACAGCCCAGTTTTTGCTGACAGTGGTCAAAGGTGAACTTCACATGTGACTATCAAATCTGAATTTTATTAAACTAATTCAGAAATCATAACAACTGTGCACAAATTACCGACAGTCCATTCCCAGCTCTTGTACAATGTATGATGGGAGGTCTATGAGTTGTCCATGGATACACAAAAATTAACAAAAGCTGTCTTTGTACAGATGTACAGAAGTCTGCTACCCGATCCAATTACATTGGCCCAACAAAGTATTAGGTTTCAGGGTTGAGTTTGGGTTGGTTTTTCACTCAGTTTCACACCCATCTGTGTGTAACAGAGTCCAAATAGCTGATTGTTTGCACTGGAGGAAATTAAACGAACACTGAAGACTCACAAAGGGAAAAAAATGTCAGATGAGTCAGGGATGGCTTCATTATCGAAATATTATGCCTTAGCGGCAACGAAAGAAAAAGCTCGCTGTAGCAAAGCAAGCAGCAGCAGCAGCAGAGGAACTTGTGCAACGGGGGGTAATGACTGAACAGAGGTGGCCAGCACCGAAACCAGCAACGGTCGCTGTGTCTTCTCTACAGTTCCTATGGATTGAAAGTATCATGAATGGAAATACTGCACAGTGCTGTACTTTGTAGTCAATTTCATTTCATTCAGTTCATTTGACTGTTGAGCCTTATTCATTTGGCTAAGATAATTGGCCCCTAAAATGTTGTCCTTTTTTTTCAAATATTTAAATGAACAATCATTGAGGTACAAGAAACTGATATGAACAGGCTGAAAAGTCTTGAAATTATTGTAACATACAGTATAATGCATACTTTTTTAAAGTACTTTGACCTTTTTCCTCAGAAAACTCTGGTCATATAAGTATGACAGGTTTTAATTTTGGGGACCTTTGGTGAATGGAATTATCTGTACTAAAATTAAAAACTGTTACTGATATAAAATGGTCTCATCCCCTTAATAGCCTTTGGACACCTAGTTAGTAATGTAAGGCTGGTTTGGCCTCCAGGTTTAATGATGAGTATCATTTATGACTTACCATGAAAGAAAAAGATAGAGAAGATGGCCAGCATCAGTTACATGTACATCATGTAAATGATGTACAGCAGCATCAGTTAGATAATTCACAAACAGTAATCCCTTTGTATGTGAATCTAATTCATCCTTCAAAATGTGTCAGATACCAAAACTGTGGACACCAAGTATCTATCTCTCATTATTTTAAATGGGGAAAAATAAATAAATAATACACTCCCAGCCCACTGGACAAACATCTGCATAACTGTCAACCCAAAACTTCTGCATGATACACTGAAAGCATAAGAACCCTAATTTGAAAACAATGAATGCTGTCATTAATTTTCATGTTTTAACACGTGGTACAGTATGTACAGTATAGGACATTCCACCTGTTAGTGCCTCTGTGCGTTACACACAGGAGATGAGAGGGCGCATGCATGGGGCTTGTAGTGGAGTTCAGTGTTATGAGATGTTGAATAAAGGGAATAAAGACGCGTGTCAAAGTAACCCACCGTATCCAGGTTTTTGTTTGATACAATACCCAGCATTTAAATAAATAGGTTTATTTAAAAAAAGACGTGCAGTAAATGTGGTGACGCAGAACAAACGCATTCAAAGAAAGTGAAACTAGCCCAAAACAGCTGATAAAACACCGGCGTGGGCAGGTGTACATGCATGCTTCTTGGTTCATGTTAATTTCTACCAGTTTACATCACAGTTTATTATAATGCATATAGTATTTTCTATTACATTACACTGTACAGTACTGTACAGTATTTTCTGTTGATTTTTAATTTATATTTTTGTTCACATTTTGATTTTTTAATTACTGATAAGCTTCAGATAAAAATTTGTTATAGCAGAAGTTTCCGTTCTGATACTGATATATAGGTATTCATTTTCAAGAGCTGTTGGAAAACCATATTTGAATTCCGATATAGAGTTCAGATACTGAGCGATTGCTATAGCAAACACATCTGTGTACTTTTTGCCTTTTGCTTTACACTGTCTGCCCATGATAACAGATTGAAGGCAAAATGACCAAGAAACTATTGTGTAAGTGAATGTGATGCTTGTGTTTGCTGTATATTCACTATATTGTTTTCTGCACAAACAAATAGTGTCATTGCTCTAGGCCAAACTATATCATTGGCATTTTTGTTCTGGTGTACAGTGATTATTCATTGTTCTTAAAAAGGGTGGTTATTAGTACACCCACACCAAGAGTGAGTGTCATATCCTGGGGCATTTGGAGTGAACCTCATTTGGTTTTTTTGTCTATCACAGAGGCAATGAATACAGTTCATTCTTTGTACAGTTCTGAGAACTGCTGGAGCTTGCAGTCAAAGCAAGAACTTCTCTCTCTCTATTATCAGCAGGAATCTATAGTACAAGGAAAAGGTGCTGGGCAGTGGACAACACGATGTGTACCATATATGATCATGGTATGACTATCAAGGGTATTGCATAAAACCTCCTGAACAATTTCATTAATGAACAAGGAAAATTTCACAAACAAAAGAAAGAATATGTCAGTCTCTCACTAATTCAGTTAAGACCTTTGAAAGAACTATGCATACATCTTGTTTATATTGCATATTTAACAAATAATGTAAGACTATATAACTAATTCAAACAGTTGGTTAGCATTTCCATGTTATTGAATTTTTTTCAGGAAACAGTATTCTTGTTATGTATTGTCATATATGACTGACATGCATGACTGTGTTACTAAGCAGTCCATTATTAAATCATTATCAAATCTGTTTGGAAGCCCTTCAGTTGCATAAAAATAATATTGAATATCCATGTCTTATTTAACCTCATTCATTCTGGTCCTTTAGTTGTCAGTTTTCAGATTGCAGTCACATCCTGAATCTGGGTCAAATTCATCTATGTCTAATGTTCTGCTAATAATACTAATTTTTCATATCCACAAGTCATAATCAGTGCTCTTGAGCCATTGGTTGGATTTTGTACCTTTCCTTCCACGGTGTAACTGCCACTTGAATCTTGTCGGTGGTTCTGATTAAAAAATGAACTTCCTGCTGTTCTTAGAAGAATGGACTTGCACACCCTCCTCTGGGGACTGCAGCGTTATCCTGGCAACTCGTATATTAGATATCCTGATGGGGAAACAATCACTTATCGCAAACTAACCACAGATTTCTCACAGAAATGACTTGAACGCATCTTAAATCTCTTTTATGCTTTGTGTCCTTGCTAGATAGACACATTGTACTGCATCTAAATGACCTGTTTTGCATTGTATTGTACCTTGTGCTTGTGTATTGTATAAGTATTGGACTAGGACATAAGAAAATAATCACTAAGGTACAACCTTTGGTGTTATTTAAAAGCCTTTAAAGTCATTTTCTGTTGTCTTGTAAGTCATGTCTCCTTGTGTTTTTTAAATCCTATCTTCAAGAATTCTAAAACAGAACTCTCTGTGCAAAAATATACTGTAAATCTTATTTGACAATCAGATTCACTCGCTGTGCCTGATTAGCATATTACTTAGTACATACTTCAGCTTAGTTTTGTCATAAAGCAAACACTTACATGAATGTGTATCTAATGACATTTTAAAATCCGGGTGAAGACAAAACCAGTCAATTTTAACACCTCTAAGCAAACCTGAAATGGAAACCTTAAATGTCTGAAAAACCGCTTCCCAGCAAAGAAAGGAATAAACCCCCTTGGTTTATTACAGCAAAACATTTGCGTAACAGCCTGTTATTGTACCGAAACACATGAGCAATTTGTCCATGTTCTGAGACAAACATTGTAAAACGTTTTGAAATGATTGTCTCACTAAAAGTATGTCATCAGGTTGACCATATTGTATATTTTGCTGAACCACTTAATCTGCTTCCTCTTGATGCAAGCAATGAAAATACGCCAGTCTCCTAGAAACTGTTTCAATAAACCCAGACAGCTGCAAAATGGAAGAAAAAAGCCAACACGAGCTAAACCAAAACCATACCACGTAGCTGAACTAAGTCCAGTTTATTTAAAAGAATAGTTAATAATAATACGACTATAATAATGGTGGGTGGTTGTAAATTAAATGCCATGAGTCTAACTATGTCATAATTATCTTATCCGCTGATGAGAAATGAAACACGAGTTATTAAGAGGTGAAATTTTATAATCCAGGATGAAATCCTGTCATAATTAATTATGCTAAATAATTAGACTATATTATTAGACTTTTCATAATATTACATTTATCAGTGGATTCACAGTATTTAATTGGATCTGAATATTAATCTTTCCATTATTGGAAGTATAGGATTTAAAAAAGGATACTGTGGGAAAAAAGCAAAGTAGCTGGAATCATAACTGAAATGACGTTTTTCATAATTAGAAGGGAAAAAATACAGAACATATGGGTTGGACAGATGCCCTGGCCTGATATCCAGAGCTTGACTGATGACTACAACTGGTACAGGGTCCTTAAGGCAAACCAAGAAGAGGAAAATAACAAAGGTAGACTGCTTAAAGCCTGTCAGAATGGAGCAGAGGAAGGGAGAAATGGAGCTAGGGAGAACTGAGTACATATGCTACATGTTTAGAATTTTAAAGGTTTTTTTTTTTTAACAAAGTGCCACCAGGTCACTTGAACCTAATTCAGAACTGTTAAGGAAGACCAGGAGTGAGGAGGAGGAGGAGGAGGTCAGATGTGAATCTGTGACATTCATTTGACATTATATTTTGTTCCGGTAATTGTGATGTGTTCAGTTGTGTATCGCTTTTCCTTTTGGCTGGCTGTTGCAGTACTGTTCATTAATGTTGAAATTTACACATGTTTGGTGCCTGTAAGGTCTGTAGATCTAATAGTAACCAAAAGTTCACTCGCTGCCACTTCATGCCTGATCACTTCCTAGATAAGCTATGGCCGTGTGTTTATTCTGCTTTTACTCGTACTTAAAAGACCCTTTTCCCCACTTCTTTTACTAAATGCATGCTGTTGTTTCCTTAGCTACCCTGAGGAACATTCTATGCCTCCTTTGTTTATTTTTAGATTAAGTATGATAAGAATAAAAACTTTCAAATGACCATGTACATCCCACTCACTTAGTTCCTGGACTATACATGCTGTGGTATGCCGCAGTATACTCCACATCTCAACCCTCCTCTTGAAAACATGCAAGGAAGACACGGTAAGAGCATATGTCTAATCTTTCTGTGGTTTGCCAAACCTCTTATTTATTATTATTTACTTAAATGGTTCCATATTACAAAATTGTTTATCGATTTAACTGAAAATCAACTGTACACAGTATATATTAGCAGTGCTAATATACAGTATGACAATTAGAAATTTATTCCAGCAGCAGAATGCTCATAGAACAAGGCAATATAAAAATATTACAATATATCACAGAAAACTGCCTGCTGATCTGTTAATCAATGCATTTGTAACAACTCAGACACAACTGGGACGGGAAATAAATTGATTTGGAAATCTGCAACTTGTTATTGTTTGTAAGTGCACCCATTATGTCACAATCAATAAAATCTTAATAATACAGTTTAATGCCTTCATTTCTTCATAGGTTACGTAACATCAGATAACGTTATAGTGCATAAAAACATTGCTGTTAGGCTTTTACTACTTTTTCATCGACCGCTCAAATAATGCAGGATCTCACTGGTCCTCTATTCCGGAACCACAGGGCAGAAGCTAATATGACGTGAATGGGACGGCAGTTAATTTTTTAATTATCTTTTATTAAGGTGAAACAACATTAAAGTCCATACATCTATCCATTATCACTAACCACTTTATCCTGGTTAGGGTCATGGTGATCTGTAGCCTATCTTGGAATCACTGGGCACTAGGCTATGAAACCAGATGCTGGAAGGGATGCCAGCCCATCACAGGATGCAACTTTATATTGTAATTTAAAATAACTGAGAATAAAAACAAACGTTTTCCAGCTCAGCGTGCTGTGTTCTGCTTTACACAAGCAAGATGGTGCTGTTTCTTCATGTGTAACTTTGCGCATTACATGAATATGTTTGTTAGAATCTCACACCTGACCCTAATCATTAAAAAAATTCAATAACAAACGCATACTTCTATTTATCGGCTGGAAAGTTTCTGCAAAACTGTCTGGTACAGCTGTAACAAATAAAAAATATGGAGGATGAATGTGCTCCTGTACAGCTCTGAGATGCTGTGCCTGTCTCCCTCTTTCCCTTCCTCTACCCACAAAGCATCATTTGAATTTCCAGCCACTGTGCACTAATAGCATAAAGCAGAAACACAAGCTATTTTCACTTTCTTCTTTTTAGAAAATAGGGTGAAGACAGTGCTATTAAAATTAAAAAATAAACTCAGACATTCTAATGACACACAAGAACATGCAAGTTCTTCTCACTTTACATGTCTTTAGATGTCGGTTCACATCCTAGACAGAGATAATTATAAAAAGAATGGAAACCTTGAAGGAAATCAATGACTAATGTATGAACTACCAAACCTGTGTATGTTTATTTACACTCATATTAATTTGTGATATATTTCAAACATTTTATCAGGATTAAGTAACGTTTGCATTTCCTTTACACAGTTTTTCAGGCCATGTTGCTATTATAGATCAGTGCTAATCCCAACTTTGAAAGAAAACAATGATAGAGTATACTTGATGTGTCTCAGTTACATCAGTTACTTTGAAGTAATAAATTACTATGTTTTTCAGGTGCTGTTCAAAATGGCATTTACATTTTTTTCTTAAAATGGAATTCTTGCAAAGCATTTGTTTTATTAATTATAGCTTATATATTAAAAACAGCAGACTAAGTAAACGGTGGCCAATCAGTCGGAATGGCTAAGATCACTGTGCTTTAAATAATATTATTTAATTATATATGAAGCCATGAAATAAGACTGCAGTACTAGAATTAGCACGAGACATAAAATTTTAATTTGGGAATTGTATCTATTGTTCTTTCTAATTTACACAAGGGACCTCCAGGTCAATTTATAGTTTTAAAAAACATTATTACAGTGTGTGAATGTGTGTGGCTTCCTGGCAATGGACTGACAGTTCATTAAGGGGGTACCACTCCTACCCTAATGCCTACTTATTCTAGCTGTGGACCACCACAACCCTGAAAACTACAAGCAGTTAATCAAAGTAAGGGAGTATATTTAGCCTTGTGGATGCATGATACGTGTTGTTAGTGTGCATTAAATGTCTGTGTTCATTACGCTATTACTTACAGGTAATCCATAAATGTTTTCAAAGTTTTCCATGTTTAAACCTATTTTTTTCTGTGATCCTAGAAACCAAGTAAATGACTATGGTTTGCTACTTTTTTATAAGTAACAAATTCTCTTATATACAGTTTTTTGCAAAAGAAGTCAGACCAATGTTGTTACCAACGTTGCCTGGATTACAAATAAAATTTACATATGCTTTTCCATTCAGTATTATATTTTATGTATTCATATGCGCTATCACAAACTTTCAGATACTGCAGACATTTTAAAGAAAATGAAATACATGTGCATGTATAATTTGTAGTCCAGACAACTTTAACTTTGTGTGTCTGAATATTTTTTCAAGCCACTGTATGCAGTAAAAATTTTCATATATAAAAAGAATGCAAACTGGAGAGAAGAAATAAATCTATAACAACTGTCACCCAGTGTCAAGCATTTCATGCACAGCAGAAAAAAAGGACAGAATTCATAGCACCAAAGGAAAAATAATGGGAGTCTGCAGTATACTGTTACAATATTATAGCTCTTTGAGTAATGTATAGTTTTATGCTCATGTGCATTTTGTGCTATTGGTAATACGTACTATTAAACTTAGTGTGTACTTCTTTTATGTGAGGTACATCCTCCTACACTATTACAGGGAGCAAATTGAATTGATATAGAAATATTTTTTGTGCCCAAGAGTGTGTATGACACATGGATATTATTTCAGGGTGAAACCATGTTTTATATTCATATGAAAGAAAAAGGTGTATATGCTCTCAGCCTGGTCGTTTGAACTTATAACATCTGGATAGCAGAAATAGGACAATTGTAATAATCCCATCTAATAAGAAGAAGAGCAGTTTTTTTTTGTAAAACAAACCTTTCACAAATCTTGATAACAATTTATGCAGCAGGTAACAACAGGTAAACATTGCATGGATTGTCAGGTCTTTGAAAAATACTATGATACAAAAGTACTTTAATCATGTTTATAAACAGTATTAGGAGACTTTGACACCAATATTATTTAACAAATAGATTAAATTATTTAAAAAGTGAAACATGTATTATACAATTTGAAAATAAGACAATACACAAAAAGGGGCTTATAATTAGAACAGTTATGTGTAGTTTATATATACAGCTTTTCATTAAAAACTATTAAACCAAATATATACATATCATGTTACAAAATAGGTAATTGCCTTATTAATTCTTATATTCTGAGAAGCATGAAAAATGGTTCATTAAACCAGCAGGCCTTTTCTAGGAACACATAATCACTGTTATTTTAGTTGGAGTGGTTACCTGTCAAGCCTTTAATAGCTTAGTTTACTGTAATTGTAAACAAGAAGGCAGTGCATAAAATTCATACTAGAAAATCCAACATGCAAACAAACAAAAGGCCACTGACACAGGTACCTGTTTAACTATTTCCCATAATACAGCACCAAAAAGATATGTAAACTGCGTTGTGTTTCTCGTGACTTTAAAAATAAATAATTATGTATGAACTCTCTAAACTTGTGTCATTATTTTCATCCCTGGAGGTTTGATATGCACATATACATCAGCAGATGAAAATATTGAGAGACTGGTCCATAGAGTTGATCATATAACCTAATTATTTATGTCACGTTTTGATATTTATTTTTTGATATACATCAGTGTTTTGAGTATTAATTCAACTGTCCTCTCCTGAAGAACATACCTACTCCATACGATGATGGATCCATGTCTCCTCCAATGTGTACATTGCTTTGCATCCTATGCTTTCTGGAATGGGTACCTTGTTGCCATGTTCAGGAAGGGATAAGCTATTGCCGAAAAGAAGAGAAAAATATGACACCACTGAATAACCCAACATATAATCAGAAATTATTTCCTAAAAAAATTCAGCAGTAATCTAGAACCCATGTGTTATGGAGTATAAGTTGCAGGTGTTGGCTTTTAATTTATCACCTTAATATGAGAAGTTATGAGTATTAGTCAGTGTAGTCCATGTAATAGGCTGAACACAAAATCAAATGGATGAGAGCGTTACAACCTCAAGGTATCCAGGGGTACAGGGGTGGAACATTAAACTATTTGGAATGCTGGTGGTTTGGATGGGGACAGAAATAAAGAGAAAAACATGGAAGTTTTTAACTCCTGAGATGTACTTTGAGTTACTTAAATTGTTCAGTTTGGACCCCATCTGCACAAATGAAACCCATGATCTGGAAAACAAAATTATCTATCCTGTTCCACATTCTGGTTGGATGCATTCACAAAATTAATAACTTTGTGCAAAATTCAAACACCCACATCTGACAAGTTCATACAAGGCCATGTGTGAAGTTATCACAGCCCTTTTGACATGACATTAAAAAAGGGAGTTTGAAATGGAAGTGACTCCTTTTATGACTATTGTTTTTGGTAATGAAGAAAGTAATTTAGAGTAGAGTCCAAGACAAAATAATTTAATATTTGTTTTGAAATTTTTTTGATCTACAGAGAGCTGTAATAAGTAACAATGTTCATTTTGTTTTGCCCCAGCTACAGTACTATGTAGCATTAAAGAATGCCCTTTTATGAGTATATCCATAAAGCAGGTATATATACAGTAAGGGCTGCTAGAATTGGGAAAGGTTACATGTAGCGGATGCTTACTGTAGCTATCACAGTTTTCCTAGTTTTGTATCCCAGACCTACTAGTATTCAGAGGTGATATTTTAAAAATGAAATCATTCTGAGAGCAAGAGTCAGCTACAGCTTTGCTACTGTTGTTTCATATCCATTCCTAGATTTCAGCCTTGTAAACCTTGTGATGGCCATCATGACCCAGTAAGACATTTGTCCTATAACCATAAGGTGTGCGGAAGGGTACACACTGGACAAGATGTCCCTCTTCCTTACACGCTCATACACTCACATAAACACATACTAATGGCAACTTAGAGTGACCAACTAAAACACATCTTTGCTCTGCACAAAGAAACCTGAGCACCCGGAGGAAACCAGCACAAACCCACCTGCTGCATCACTGTGGTGCCCTGTAATATGACATATTTTTGAGCAATTTTTAAAAAAATTATAGTTACTGCTGAGCTATTCTTCCTGTTGTTTCCATTCCAAGGTCTTCTGTGACTGATCTTTAAATTTGTAACATTGAAGGCTTCCAACCCAGGAAAAGAAAGGAAATACATCTGCTCTGTGACTTAATACGATGATTTGCATAAACCTCTTTATAAATTTAATTGCATTATTTGGGAAGAGTGGTTTCACAGTTACAAGGGAACAGACAGCTAGTGAAAGGAAAAACATATTTATTTTGCACTGGAGGCTCAAGCTGTTAAGGCACAAATTAAGCCCTGAAAGAATTGTGCTCATTCACACATATTTTTTTCTGCCTCTGGAGAGAGCCTTCTCTAATCTGCTAATCCCTCTGAGATTGAGTTATCACTCTTTTCTAGCATCAGCTGCCACTATGTTCTCCAGCTGTTTCATCTTCCCTAAGCAGACTGCAGGGGAGCCACATACGGTGTGCAATGTCTGTCTCACTTTTAAATCTGTATTTAGCTTCTCCATTTCATTCCAGCACTGTGACCATAAGGTGTGGCTGGGGGAATGGGCTGCCTCATGTGTCAGTATTGGACAGGAGAGACATGTTGTTCATGCGAACACTACATTTTTGATGACTGAGTTATGCTCAGTGAGGGTAACACGCATGGGTTGGCCTCTACTGCAGCCATTGTCTCAGTATCCTTTTTCTGACACTCCCTGATTTTCCATATTCCGTATTCAATACATTTTTTTCTCTATAAGCTACAATGCACCATATTAAAGCACAGAATAGCGAAATCGAATGCGACTGAATATGCTAAATCTCACAGGAAGTCCTTATTAAATTATTTCTACAGTTGAAAGATTTAATGGAATGGCTCAAAAACCCAAGTAAATATAACCCCATCCATCATCTATCATCTATAGTTACACATAGATTTGTTCATGTCAGCACATCAGTTCAATTATATGCGAATGCTAGATTAAGGCAAACATTTGCTGGTTTTGCGATAGTCTCAGTTTTTTTAGGGTTAGAAATATACCATATGTAGACACTACCTGACCTTTCATGAGTACTTCAGAAAAACAAAACATACAGAAAATTTCCTGTCAGACTGCATCATATTACAGAAGGACAGGAAAAGCTCTCTCTGACACCCTCCTACTTAGAGGCAATAGTGTTACATAATACTCCCATCTGGTCCCCGGATTAATTTAAAATTATAATATTGATTGAAATATCTTGGACAAAAAAAAAATAGACAAAAAGATACAAAAAAGCTTCCACGTATTTATATACACACTGTCAAATAACGAAGAGCTGTATTCAAAAGTAAAACTGGATTTTTTGCTGAACTCAGTTATACAGGCAATTTTTCAACACTGATTCATAACAACTATATTTGGGGTGTTTCCAGTTCTAATTGTAATTCTGTGAGAAGAATACTAATGCTGTAGCCTCATTAGGAAAATGTGTAGCTAAAGGATTTAATGATTGTTGCCATGTTCAAGACATCTGAGAATGAAGCTCAGCTCATCCTATCATAGCTCAGGGTAGAATTACTAGATGCAAGACCTTTTTGAAGAAAGAACTTTGAAGCTTGAAGAATGCTTGAAGGTTTTAAGCATATTTTACTGCTCATTAAATTGTCATTAAACAGAGTAATGCAAAAGGTGTTTGTCATACAAACATGTCTTGCTTATACAATTGATGGATTTTATCTTGTGACTCTGAACTTACAGACAAATTGACTAAAGGTAATGGGGTTAAAATAAAAAAGCAACAAAATATTTAATTCACAATTATAAAATCCATCCATCCATCCATCCATCCATCCATCCATCCCATCCCTTATCCTTAACCACATAAAAAGCAAGTTCGGCATCTTACCAGACTCTGAGACCAAGAGAACTACATAGTTAGGTTATGTTATGATAATCATTAATAAAGTTTTTTTGTACTTGTATTCTTAGATGAAAATCAAACATATTTTGGTAAAAATGCATTGATCTTTGTACTCAGAACTACAGAATAATTTAGATCCTAACTGAATTAAAGGGAATGAATGGCCAGATTCATAATAATCTATGGGAAGTTCCCAAAACTCTATCACCTTCAGATATTATATTGGTGTATTTATTGTTTGGCACAATATAAATATTATTATATTATATTTTATAATACCTCGTGATGGACTGGCATCCCATCCAGGGTGTACTTTCACAGCCTGGGATCCAATGATTCCAGCATGTGCCCTTAACCACTGTAATCCTGTCCAGGATTAATAAAATTTGATGTCGCAAACTGCCTCGTGGATTCATGTTGCCAAACATTCTGGGAAACCTGTAACACAGCAAAATGTCTGCCCTCCTGAAAACATTTCTCTAAGTGCACAAAACCAAACATGAATACCTGAATTTGCAAAAAAAAATATAGAACATGACTCATAGAATCATCTTAAGTCTCAGAAGAAATATACTTCAGGATAAGAAAGAATTTTCAAAATGACGAATGACGATGAATGTCTATTTTTGAAAATTTCTGCATGAAAGAGGACAAACACAACATGAGGTTACCTACAACGGCAGCAGATTGCAGTAATACACACTAAAACAGAATAGGGGTGTAGCACCCCTTTAATTCACCTCTCTTGCCTTTTTTTTCTCCTTTGGTAATTCTAATAGTGCCAATAAAAGTTGTACTGCTATCATGGCCAAAAAGGCCATGCTCCAACTTAAGAAAAATATTGATTGTGACTTAAAGGCACAGTCACTTTGAGGTTATGGACAAAACAATTTAGGGACAAATCTTTGGTTTCACGGGTGTTGAAGAGACAGTGTGAAATACATTTGGAGAAAATAGCATATGAAAAGTTTATGTCTTATGCTGATTATATTTTATGTTGCTGTACATGCAGTTTCTTCCTTTCTTTTCTTGATGTCCTGTACTGTACTAATATTACATACTAGCAAACTGCCATAACCACTATGAGGCACACATGGTGACAGATTTGATTTTTTGATTTTCTTTGTGTCAGGAAGAAGCTGATGGCTCTGATGTGGCTTTTACTAAGTGTTCCTTTGTGTCATGAAGACGCACAGCGTGGTAGTTCTGATATTTCTTGCTGTGTGTTATTCTACCTTCATAACAGAACTTATAAAAGGGCTTGGTTTTCAAGTACTATACAGTTGAGCGTTTTTTTTTCAAAGGTCAAGTGTAAAGATTTTCTTTGCTCCTTAAGATGAACGTTTGTCAGTTAAAAAACTTGACAATTAACATTTCAGTGGATAACACTGGCAAAAAATCTACATAGTTAAACAATAATTGTGACACAAATATATGCTCAAAAAGATGACTCTTGTGCCTTTTAAAAAAATCATGCATGATATTTCCAAATGATAAAAAACAAACAATGAATAAGACAAGTGGCACTAGATGTCACTTCAAATTGCCAAAAATACTCACTATGCATGTCAATGTTCTAAAATATTTAATGATGTTAAACAGACATAGTGCTAAGTGCTGAAATTTGAGCACACGTTACTGGTATGTGTATAAACTACCTAAACATTCATTTTAACTACTGGTTACTCTTACTGGACTAATTTATCCTTCTTTCATAATGCTGAGTTAGTCTGTGTAACAACTGTAGAAAACATGACATAATATTGCTTGACAAGATTTGGATCCAGTAGACTACACACCGATTGGTTATGGATTTGGTCGACCCAAATGGCTCACTGCTTTTTTCTAATCTGCTTTTCAAATATTTTGTAAACTGAGAATTACGGGTTGTTAATATCCAGTGCTGATGTATAAAGTATTTTCATTTTTCTTTTCCCTGCAATAAATTGTTACCCTATTCATCGTACAGTGATAAAGTGATAGCCTAGTGCCAATGGATTCCAAGTCTCTGGACCACCATGACCTTGACCAGGGTTAAGCAGTTCAAGATAATATAGGTATCGATTTTTCTTTTCTACATTTTCACTATGTTTATTACTGTAGGCGACAAGTTTTCTAAGCTAATCCCATACAATTGTAATGCTGACCCTCCCTCTGTTGGTCACATTTTCAAACTGCATGTCGGTTGAACGTAAACGCAACGTTTAGAACAGATTTTCGTTAGTGGACATATTCACAGTGCTTTTACTGCAAGAATGTGGACCGGAAATCGGAATATTATGTGCGCTCTAAATAATAAAGTGAACCGAAACCGATTTAATGTGGTGAACAATTATTCTGTTGACTGCAACCGAACTGCTAGCACAGACTGCGGAAGGAGGGGATGAAGCTGTTACTGATCCATCAGTAAAACTTGGTTCCTTATTAACTTTTCAGCTTTTGTGTAGCATTATAAATGTCCTCAGCACCATTATGGCCAACAGGGAGGTTAGTGGTTTGGGCTGCTGCCTAACAATCTAATGGGTCCCGGGTTTTTTCACACCCTGGATTGTTCCAATTAGAAAAGTAGGTACATAATGGTAAACTGCGTTCCATGTGGTATGTCTTTTAGGGATAAGCTAAGTGAAGGATGATAATAAGTATGGTTTTGCATTTGCCAGGCACATGGAGTACTGCTGAACTTGACTTTCTCACTGAAACTGTAGACCAATTATTGCCAAAAATAACAACAATTCTGGTAAGTATTACAATTATATAAGAACGCCTCACCCTGCGCTATTGTGTAAAACAGACATACTCATACAGACTTATGAGTAAGCTATAATATTCAAATAATTACACGATGAATTGTAACTACACTCCGAAAACAATCGTGTTTTTCTGGCTTCTCCAGAGGACGCTGCAGCACCACCGTGGCGCCCACGCCCCTCCTTCTCCCCGACTCCGCCCCGCCCCGCCCCGCCCCGCCGTGCCACACTGTTGGTACTTCGGAGCCCAGAAGACGCCTTGCGCCTTCCAACCATTTTATTGGTTATTTTTATTTTCTTGAAAATGAGCTGAAACTGCTGGTTGGTTTAATCACGCTTCAATCACGACAGGAGCGTGTTGGGCTGCGCTTTGCCAGTGAATACAGTAGTACTGGATTAGCTAGCGTCCGAAGCTAACCGGAGACGGGCATAAATGCGGGATTTAATGCAGACGCTCGATGTTGTGTAGCTGAACGGCGCGTTCGAGAGGTTTTTCGGGAATTAACGGCAGTAGCTCCTGGTGGGACGAAGGGATTTCTTTTGGTGTGAGTAGCACACGTTCATTCAGGAGGAGGGCTGTACTGTATTAGCCATTGTTCTGGCGGCTGGTGTTCCCGTGCCCGACTCTGTAGCGCGAGCTATATGGCTGCGAATTTCGAGCCCATCTACGGACTGTCCGAAGACGAGGTAAGTGTATCTCCCGCTCCGGCCTCCCGCCAAGTTTGCCTCGCACTTCACCTCTCACTGCCGGTGTGGAGCGACGCTACACCGGAGGGCCCGACTAGTGACGCTCCCCACACCCGCGGCAAATGTTGCTTCTTTCCTTCATCCCGAAATTATCCGGTTTACAGACTTTGAATCCGCCCCGGCGCAAGTGTGAAAACATATCCTTCTGTTTCGGCTTGTTTACTTTAATGGCTGACAGGCTAGTTGCAGTTCTTTCGGAGAACAGAAGCAGAATTTTTGTGGAGTTTAATGCTATTTAAAGGTGGAATTTGTGCCGCGAGCTGGTGCTGTTGGCCGGGCCTCGGTGCGAGGGTTCTCCACCTCACGTCTGTGCCTTTCTCAAGTGTCTACTCTCTTTATTATGTTCCCTTTTACTTTTTTATAGTGTATTTATTAATGTTTATTTTTGAGTTATTTTGGCTCAGGACTGTGTGGATATGGGAGCAAGCGGAGTCTTTCGCCCATTTTTCACGGTGATTTTAGACGCCACGGGGCCGCTTTCCATCTTCAGCTGAACACACGCACTGTATTGCGCACATATGGGTTGAATAGCATTGTCTTACTGATGGTCCATAAATCTCGGAGGTTTTCCATTAAAAAGTGATTTACCATTGAGAATAAATCTACGGAATGGGGGGGGGGCTGTGGAAGAATGGAAGGAAAACTGTCTCAACGCGCGCGCGCGCGCGTGTGTGTTTGATGCGCAGTTTGGCACATTGCTGGGACAGCCAAGTGAGCGACTTTTCATGTTTGTGATGCACTCATGTGTTTTTCTGTGTAAAACCAGCACCTTTCGCGCCACCACCACGATGTCAAGTTGTATAGTTGTCAAGTCTACTATATGACGGGCTGGCGCGCGCACAAGCGCATAAGTCAGACACCCACTCGTTAACTGGCTATTCCATTTACACCTTCGTTTGATTTGAAATCTTACAAAATGCTGGAAGTACTTTTTGCTTTTTTACTTTAATAAAAACACTGTAAATAAAATAAAACTCAATGAAGCCGAATAGAAATGCTGTAAAAGACAAGTTGTGTGTGTGTGTGTGTGTGTGTGTGTGTGTGTGTGTGTGTGTGTGTATATATAGAGAAGTAAATAATTATTGTAATGTATGCTGATTTGTATTGTCATGACTTTAAAGGTTTGTACATATATGGTGTGCACTCTCAGGATGTCTGACAGGGAACACATTTTGAAACAGTATGGTGAAGTACAGGGAATACTGTAACTGTCAGTAAGATTGGCTTAGGTTTTATTGTCCAGTGTACGCATACAAAACACGAGCAGTCAGAAACTGGCTGAAAAATATTTTTCTGCAAAGTTGCTATCTTCAAATTTTAGATTGACAGACCTACTAATACATGTACAAATCAGGTATCTTTAATGCAGGATATATTAATGAATTGAAACCTGCTGTGAAATTGTTACTAAAAAGAGATATTGCTGGTTTGGCTCAAGTCCTGTTGCTGAAGTGCAGTTTGTATGTGGGAGGGGGCTGAGCTCTCGAGAATGACATCATCATCCCTTGACTACTTCTATCAGCATTTGGTCAAAATTATATGTTGTCCAAAATGATGAATACAGTTGTCTGAGTTTTGGAGTTCAAATGTGTAAGAACAGAATTAAAATGTATTTCATTCAGTTTGAGATATTATAAACTGATATTTAGATGTATAAAGAACTATGAACAGCAGTGCTGTGCTTTTAAAGTTATGTGCAGCGTTTATGCTGTTTCATGCAGGCAATTCATTTGTACTGACAAATCACCCTTAATGTGTCCCAGTTGGCATGCTGAAGCTTTTAGATGCTTTTAAATGTGTATGTAATTTGTCTAACTTGTTCAGAGTGCATTGTTTTTCTTTTTAAACATCTTTGTTACTGTGTCAAAGTTTTCTTCTGCAAATTGGAAACATTTTGACATAATGGGTACTTTTTTGTGACTTTGACACAGTTGTAGTTATGGTTAAGCAATATGATTTGATAATTTTTGCAGGCGCCAAATATGAATTACTTTTGTTATATATGTGGTATAATCGGGCAATATGATCCTTAGAACCGCTGCCTTTTGACTCAAAGGATTCAGATTTGAATCCCACTGGCTGCTGTAACTTCTCCTGTTAAAAGTATCTAGCTGTATAAATCGTAAGTTGCTCACTGTTGTAAATGGGTTTGGAGAAAAGTAACAGCTACATGATTAAATGTAAATCATGTAGCCCATAGGATTAAGATTTTAATGCAATTTTTGAGTAGAATGTTACTATACTTTCCTCGTAAGTTCTAAGTAGAGCCAAATTCTTCAGTCTTTTTGCATTATTTTCACATCAAAAACTTTTACCATATTGTAACTGCAGATGAGGGTTACTAAACTCTCTAGCCCTGGTTTTCTAGGTTTGCTTACAAAGTGTAGTTGGGGAATTAAATGTTAATTAATTGAGATTGGTTGGTTCTGAGTGGAACAATTGCCTGTAGGACTGTAGGCCCTCTAGGACCGGACCTGGAACACTATTTTTCTGTACTAGTACTGGTCCTACTAGTTTTCATGTAGTATGAACTCCGTATGAATATTTATTTATTTTTTTTAACCATAGTAATTTCCAGGGTGTGACACACCCCTTAACAGTTGGTTTTGCTAATGCAGTACGTTTGTTAAATGGCAATAATGCTGGTGCCTCCCATTGCCTGGGCTGCGCATTTTCTTGTAGGTGCTAATCTGGCTTGTGATGTCTTGAGTTTTCCTGTTGTCTTTATGTTCACAGTTCAAAGACATACATGGAGGAATAAATGGTAAACCACTTTCTGTCTCTTTGTAAATAGAGAAATTTGTGTCCTATAAACAAAATAAAAAGGTTCAAAAGACATATATATGCTAAACTTTGGTTTTTTGCTGTTCAGAAATACAGTCTTCAATGTCTTGAGTTTTGCTATTAACACTGGCTATTTTATATTAAACATCATTAATACGTCCCTTTAGATCATTAAGAAGAACCTGCTTCTGGTTTATTGGTGTGATTTTAGCAATTTTTTTTCCTGAAAGTGTTGTTTGATACAGAGCTTTCTGCTCTGGTTCTAGTGCTCCTTCCTTGTATGCTGGCATTTATAGCTGCTCAACTATTAATTTGCAATGTGCCTGTCTGTTTTAATGGGCTGCATAGTTAAAATCACATGGAATCATTTATTTGACTGGATGACTTGGTGAGCTTTTCAGTTGGGAACTCTAAAACTTTTAGTCTTTTTGACATCTTAACAAATCAGAAAATTGTTGACCAAAAATTTTTTTGGAGATAAACAGCATGCACAGGGGATCAATGGGACAAGAGTTGAAAATTTTGGACCTGCGGTGAAACATTGAGATGCAAAATTGTACAATGCAAAAGTGCAAAATTATACATTTGTCAATTAGCAGTGTAACATGTAAAAAAAACTTGTTGCCCTGTGCCCAGCCATATGTAGTGCTGAAAATATGCATTTGTATATGTATTCATGTATTTATTTGTTTAGCTATGGTGTATTTTGCAGGAGCAGCTAATGTAATACTTAAGGACTTGGTTTTATAAGCTGCCAACTGAAGTTGGAAGGAGTCCAGCCCCTTGGTGTAGCTTTATAAGCAAAAGTACTTACTTTTACTAGCGCAAATCAGGGTAACCAGGTGTTTAACTACTCTAACATGCTTAGGACTAAACATTCAGCCAAGCAATGATGATAACAGTGGAAATAATAAACCTTGCTATGTGATATTTTTCCAAAAAATTGTGCTGTGGCGACAATTATATGCATGTCTCTAATGTTCAGATCAGTTGGAGTAATTAGTGATATGTGGTTATTAGGGTCCAGTGGAGAAGGTCTTTTATGCCCTCTGATATGCAGAAAGTATAATATACTTTGTGGCAAGTGGCTGAGAAGATAATGTTTCCAGTTTTGTTCATCTGCAGTGTTTATTTTCCTTCTGAAAAGCTTAGTTTGATTCTCAAATGACCATTGGTGTAAAGGCTGGTGTTTGAACAAAGCAGGAATTTTCTCTTATAACGCAGGTTTGAGTTGCTTATTCTGACCATGTCATTGTAATTCAGTATGACTTGAAGATGCTTCCTTCCTGTTTGCACTCTTTCCTGATATGGTCCTTTTAATCACAGAAAAACTTAGAGTTGATGACCAGCACCTTGGTGGAATTATGAAGAACTACAGCTAGTTCAACTCTTGCTTACTCTTGCTGTTGCTGTGTCTGGTTAACAAGTCAGAGTCACAACAGCACTGGCAGTGGACACTGCTCTGAATTGACTTGCTTTGTTTTCCTTGTGTAGCTTGGAAGACATTTACCACTGGCAGTCTCGGCATTTTTGGCACCATCTGCAGTTTTTTTGTGTTTTATGTCTGCTTGATAGGTAATAAATTAAATATTGTAAACTGCAACAAAAGGTTGAGTTTCAAAGAGCTCTACAGATACACTTTGACTTAGTGTAGGGCCTTGGAAGTGTTCTGTGAGCATCTAACCCCATTCCTACACAGTGTTTCTCCTTGATGGATAGATAGGGGTGGAAACTGCTGTCATCGACTCCTCTGCACACAGCCACACAAACACTTTAGTGAGATTGAGGTCTGGCTGTCGGGAGGGGCCTGGATTTTTTTCCTTATGGCTGCTGGCAAGGCAGAAACGCTGTGTCATGGGATGCAGATGATTTCTCAGAAAGATAATGCCTTGCACAGTTGCAGTATCTTTGACTGTTTATAGCATGGAATTGCACCTTGCAATATTATGGAGGCACAAGAGGCTTCCATTGTCGGAAGCAGGCTTCTTGGGTGGCACGGTTTCACAGTCATTTATGAAATGATTCATCAGACCTCATGGGGCTGTAGGTTGTCTCAAGACGAATTCTGTTGTAAAGCTGTTCACACACAGTGCTTGATAGTCATGGTAATTACTAAATAGTGCTGCTTGATTTTTATCCTGCAGTTATACTATTTATTTAGCTGACTCTTCTATCCAAAGTTTCTTACACTTTGGGTTTATAACACTCCTGCAAATAACCAGTTGTTACAGATTGTCTTAACGTCATTCTAAGATCTATTTAGTTTCACAGCATTTTTCTAATGTATTTGAGTTACTTTTTCTCTACAAATTTAGACAAAAACTGTAAAATATCAAGAATGATATAGTGGCTTGTATTAATTATCATTTGCGCATTAAATTATTCATCAGTTTCAAGCTCTATTCCTGCATTGTTGATGGGGTCGGAAAAGACACATGATGAAAACATGCTGTGAAAACTAAATGCAGAAATGGAGCAGCGAAGTAATGAGTCCCTCTTTGTCAGTTGATATGTGTATTACTGGATGCAAGTTATCCTGTTTGCTTTAACTTAGCAGTTTGTATGCTAAAGCAGGTATATCTTAACACTGACAAGTGTAAATTTTGTTTACAAATGTTTGTTTTTAAATTATTGTTGCATAGTTATTTGTGCTGTGTCAAAGGAAGCATTGGGCATGCTGACCGGATTCATAAAATGTCATATAGACACTAACAATTTAGTCAGCAGTCCACCCAAACATCACATTTAAGCATCATGGGAAGAAACCGGCATACTCGTATAGAGGGAGAACATAGCAGTTCAAGAGGGGCGTGTGCTACTAATGCTTGTTTTTTCACAGTGTGTGTTTAGTCATGTCAGTTTTCTTTTCTTGTAAGTAGACAGTTAATGGTTCTTGAAGGAAATTTGATGAGGATATGGAAACATGTACAACAAAGTATTAACGCCTGTAGGAATACTTTGCTGAGTAAATGGGTAAATAATTGTAATTTGCGGTTTTGGGGGAGGCTAGCAGTGTGAATTGGTTAGAACATTGAATGAGATATGTCTTTCTTTCTCCTACTGAAGTACTTGCCCCACTTTGCTTTAGTGGTCTCCAATAGGCTTATTAGATAACACTGTACTCCCTCTTAATACCTGTCAAAGCCTTAGTTTAGTGCTGGGTGTCAGTTTTAACTACTGGTTTGTCTGTAGTAATGTAGTGACATTAGCCTTAAATTTTTATCCTCCCAATCATTTGTCAAACTTGATTTGACAACATGCTGAAGTGAAGGGCTTGGAACTGCTGAACCTTTTTTACTGGTTTGGAATTATGACTGCACATGCCAAATTCTGTTTGTATTTTCAACATATTTCACTTAGAACCCCGTTAAAAGCCACACATTCTTTGCTCTTCTTTCATTAATTCTAACATTATTCATGCCACATGCTGCTACATACTGTTGAGATGATAATTCATTTACTTTGTTCTCTGCTTGTATTTTAAAATTTTTACATTTTGGTATCTATTTTACAGCCCAGGTTTAGTATTTTGCTTGTGGTTACAACATCTGTTCTTTACCTGCAGACTGAACAGCAAACCTTTTTGTTGCTTTATCTTTAGACAAACTGTTTTCTCAAATAAGACTGTAGGAAGACAACACGCACAAATTAGCTGAAACCCTCTAGCATGAATTTGCTTTCTAGGTTTTCATGCTGCAGTAATTTTGTAAAGGAAATATAGTGCAAGTCTCAGAATACAATGGGAAAATTCTCCCTTCGGTTTCAACATGGTACAAGCATCAAATTTCACTTCTCCTCATTTTGCGATGAAGTGTCAACCAAACGGTCCTGCAAATGTGCTAACTTTCTGAGTCAGTGTGGGGTACGATTTGGTACGTGGGGGTGTGAATCGCAGGAACGCCTGCTTACTGGCGCACATATATGTTAGTCTTGCAGTTAGTGGATCCTAAAGATATATCACTTGCTCCCTGGTCTTAATTAGGCATTTAAATCTACATAGAAGGTTTCAAATGGCAAGGTTTTGTTTTGTTTTTTTTTTTTTTTTTTTTTTAAACATTGCTTCAGGCAAAAGCTGTATAATCAAGCAATTAAAAATTACAATTATAGGCTGAAGGGCACTGAGTTTTCACTCAAAGATGAGGTTGAGGCACTCCTGCAATAGTGGCAGGGAAACTCACAGCATCTTGGTGTCTACTGTTGTTGTTGTTGCACTGATAAGGATGTTAAACTAGAAGTGGGATTAGTATTGTTAACCATATTGCAGAGACAGACCTAAAACAGTGACTATCATCGAGTTGAACCTATTATCCATAGTGTTCATTTTGTTGCAATGGGGTAAATCAGGTGTGTGTGTGTGTGTGTGTGTGTGTGTGTGTGTGTGTATTTGCATTTGGCCTTCTTTGAACACTTTAATGGGTTTTGAATTGGTTATGATTTTTTTCAATTCTTTTAATTTTTAAAATGTTTGGGTCACTGTCATCTTTTGTTAATTTTTCTTACATTTTCTTGGTTGTACATTTTTTATAAGCCTTTTGAGGTGGCCCACTTTGAGGGCTAAAAATAGGTATGCAGCCTACAGAAGTGGTCAAGTGTTTGAAAAGTCATACAGGACTACAGTCACATAAGCCTAGAAATCACCTGTAGTGGGTCAAAAAAAGATGATTCTCTCAGAAAATAAACTGACATGAACATCAAGGTGATGTTTGGCCTCCTCAGACCATTATAAAAAAAATTATAAGTTTTTAAATTCATGATGTTTTAAGGAGCTGTTAAGTCTCAGCGCTTGAACCTGGAGTTTGCCGAGACCAAAAGTACTTAGCTTGTCTGGCTCACTATTCTGCTTGATATCATAATACTTATTATTATATTGCCTTATTTTTCAAATCTAAAATAACATTTTTATTTTTTCTTCCAGATTGCTTCATGATCGTGCAGCTAGCTTTAAAAATTTGCTGCTTAAATCGCTTTACCCCAAGTATTCAAACGATATTTTGATATTTTTTTTTTTTTTGAGCTGTTTACAAGTGACAAATATTACAGAATTTGAGTGAAGGCTGTACTTTCAGTTAATATTGAATAAGTCAAATGTTGTGTACAGTGTAAAGGAATAGTCTAAACTTGAGGAAATGTTCTATAAATTTAAGTCTTGCAGTCATCTTTTGTATTGCAGTTTTTGTATAGCTCAAACTTGTGTTGAGTAAAGGTCTCAGCTAAATAAAATATGGTTGAAAATATTGTTTTAGTTGCTTCTTGGGAACTGAGCTTCAGATCATGAATTTTAAGATGACATATAGTTACTAGTTTGCTGGTAAACATCTTAACAGGATTTACCAGCAAACTAGTAACTATAAACATCTTAACAGGATTTATAGTTACTAGTTTGCTGGTAAATCCTGTTAAAATGTTTATTTGGTCCAGTATAATTTTGATGTTTTGAATACAGTACGGTGTAGTGTTGTGTATGGTGACATTGCCCTTTTTCACACAAATATACTGATCAAATACCATACAACTGGTACTTTCTTATCAGATGCTCTTTTGTGATGGTTTTTGAATGAAACTCCAAACATACATGGTTTGAAAAGCTAGATACTTCTTGTAGCAGTTTCCAGTAGGTCAGCTTCAATTTACCCTTAGTTGGAATGAAAAACTCTCTAACAAAACATGCATCACTATCAAGCTGTTTAAAAATACAGAATTGATGGCTTATACTACTATCATTGGTAATTAAATTCCTGCCTGATTAATCCCCAGAGTATCTTGTTTTTATTTGTTGCCACTAAACTTGCATTATTAAAATAAATTAATAAGGAACACATTTTTTAAAATGGAAAATGCCTTGATTTTATCATAGTGACTGAATTTTCAGTATTTCTCTGGAATACCGCTTGGCTGATTTATTTAATATTAAATACGTAGCATGTGCATGTGCTGTGGCTTTAAAAAACAGGGCACCTAAGTGAACCCAAAAACCAGCACACAAAGGTTCATCCTTAGTCTGTCCTCTGTAGCTCAGTTCTTAAGAATCCAGTAAATGCTCTTAATCCCTATGAAATCTCTTAGCAACTTGAGGATAAGGAATGGTTTTCACTAATAGCAGTTCTAAACAGAAGGATATTATCTGATAGGGTCAAGAATCCATGCCAGTAGTGGTACTACATTTAAAGGCATATTGTTTGTAATTTTCACATGATTCAATAAAAATGAGAGTTCTTGCTTTTCCTTCATCAATCCTTAATTATTTTTGTTGGTTCATGGCCATTGTTTAGGTGAAGCAACATTCATCATGTGTATGTATATTTGTTTAACTGACACTTACTGTTATTTACCTCATATTAGTTATGCCAAATATGGTTATATTCATACTTAAAAAATAGGGACCACTGTAAATACCATTCTTGTTTACTTTGATAGTTATTAGATGTATACATACAACCAGTCTCTGAAGCACAATTTTTTTTTCTGTTAGTGGTCAGCTACACAAATCTGCAGGTTTACTAATACATTGAAATGTATAAATTACAAATCCACACCAAAATGCACCATTTTCCAAAAACCTCACAGCTCAGATTATTATACCATCACTTCTTGCTTCTAAAGACAATAAAGCAGAGCTACACTAAAAATATCGAGTCCCGAGAGATTTATAGTGTTTGATTAAAAAAAGTTTAAAGCATACTTTTAATAAGCCTTCATAGACCAGATAATTCCAACTCAAACGCTTGAAATGATCTTGTTCTTATGGCTGGAATATAAGCAACCTTGTAAAAAGTTTAACTTAATCTAATGCCTGTATGAAAAAATAAACGTTTAATAGTAGCCTATTAGTCACTTTAATACTTAATTTTTGTTTCATGTATATGTCAAATTGTGACAAATGAATGAATAGAAGAACACACTGTAGTAGGGGACCCTACTATGTTGGAATTACGGGTTTTTAAAAGCAATAATGCATGTAAGTGCAAGTCAAGTATTAATAGTTTTGCTGACATTTCAGCTGCATTTACAGTTCATACCACTCTAATATCTGTTTTAAAGCCCCGTTTAAATGTTTTTATCTTATAGATGGCCTCACCAAGGTATCTAGTCAAATTTCAAGATATCTAGATGTGATACTGTAAAATACTAAACATATACAAGCTCAGAATACTATATATACACATTGTCTTTCTAAATAGAAAAGAACACAATTAAAAAGGCAGACATGTTTTCTAGTTCTAGAGTACCACAGACTGTACTACTCCTTTGCTTAAAGTGCATGTTAAACAAAAAACATGCATCATATACACACATTGTACATGCAACACCCATTTAAAAAGGAAGGCTCCAGTATTCATTAAATAAATTGTGAATTGCTGTTTACACTGGAAAATCTCCATTGTTAAAAAAAAATCGCTGTTTTGTGTGTTGACAGACTTAAAAATTATTTAATACAGTGATGCTTTAATCACAGTGCTAGTCAATCTGTGAGCAGAAAAAAGACCAAAATCTCACAAAAGCCATTTAAAATACAAACTGACATGGAAAGGTCTTCCAGGATCTGCACAGCAGTAAACATACTCTATACACTGGGAAGTTTCTGTAGATATTCTGCATATAGTTAACAAAAACACTGAATAGAATCCTCCTAAAAATCTGTACCGCACTGAAACCCACCTCTTGCCTTGCACTTCCCCTGCCTCCTTTGTTTTCTCCGCACTTTCCCCATTTTCTCTCTTCTGAGTGCATTTTACTGATGAGTATTGGCAGAAAAAGAAAGTGAAGGCCCTTTTTCTTCTAAAAGGGAGAAAGCAATAAAAAATAAACCAAGAAATGTTTTTATTTTTAGACATTTCTAACTTAGCTGATATTTTTTTATGAATATAGCTACTATACCAGTTCAAATTGTACACCAAGGCTTCACTTGACTTCCCAGTAGATAATGATTAAGAATATGAAATGCTTTATGCTTTCTCTATCCCTGGCCAGGATTCTTTGTTGTGTTTTTTTTTTTTTTTTTTGTAGCAAGTCACAAGTGCTGCTCCCACATTAGACACATGTAATTTCATCAGAATTGATAACAAGCCCATGACCCATGCTGTCAAATTTGACCTGTCAATCCCTTATAAATTCAAAAGTTGGAGAATCCATAAATACAAATTTGTGGTTTCAGATTTTCAGTGTTGTCAATTTTTTATTTTTTGTTTCTCGCAAAATTTGCACTTGGGAGGAGATTTTGTACATGAATCGTCAGCTTTTAATTTCTTAAATATATAAAGTCAAAAAAGGCTATTGCTACATTTTTATTTATAACACTTATGTGTAGCTTCCTTTGCTTTTATGATCACGATACTAAAAAAATTTTTTTGTCAGTCTTCATGTAATATTTTTTATATTTCAGGGAGCACCTTTATACAATAACTTTTTTCCATGTGACCTCAAGGTTGCCAAAGCTAGGAGATTAGCTGGAATGAAAAATACTGAAAACTACCAAAAATGTTTTCCAGCAGCATGATCAGGAAGTAACGGTTTAAACAGGGTGAAAACGTGAGATTATGGTGGGACTTGTAAGACTTAGGTGGGGAGAAACGCACCTGCAGTGTGTGGGCTTAGTAGGTCAAAGGGAGAAAGCTCAGAAATGCTTGGTGTCTTGAATAGGTAGCTCGGGAGATTACATTTCAAACAAGTGGGCCATTTCCAGTGTTCCTAAAGGTTAGTAAAATCTCTGCTTTGTTTGCTTCTGTTGTACTTTAGCCCTCATAAAGACAGATAACTAGGCACTTAGTTGTGCAGCCTTCTGGAGCCAGCAGAATAAAATTTCTGAGTGGGGAAATATGGCCATATTTTTCTGTTAACCGCTCATAGGAATGCATAGTGTTTTACTGTTGAAATTGCCCCCCCCTGGATGAAATATGCAGTAGGTGAACTGATTAAAATTCCTGTTAATAAAGCGCCCCTATGGCTGATTTTCGAAAATAAGTCACTTCACCCCTGCTGTGATTTTTTTTTTTTAAAATAAATTCCACAAGCTTGATAAACAATCTAAGTTTCTCCTCCTGATTGCTCCAGTGAACTATGTGGTTTTCATAAAAAGCAGGTTCTTTGAAAGCACCAAATAAGGACAACATGAGCCAATATATAAAATGCATACTATTGTAAATAGGTTATCAATCAGTTTGTGTGCCCATAGCCTGAAAACACCACCAAAACTGCCATGTTTTCAGTGCAGTATGTAAATTTGTAGGGTATCTGCTGTAGTGCTCATTTAGTGTGACTGGAAGAACAGTTGCAAGAGTTATGAGTGCTGCAGAAATGCAGTAATAACACCTATAACATTACAGCTACAGTTTCAAAATAATGACCAAACTTTAATTTCTGACCCCTTTTGTATCATGCTCAGTAAAGGTGAAGTTTGAACACAGTAAATATGATGTACACATATATTTTGTTGCCAAAGGGGGAAAAAAAAACATGGTCTATGTGCTATAAAGTGCATGCTTCTAGCATGGAAGAAAATTCTTTAACCCTTTAGTCAACATTGTAACAGACTTCAAACTTCATTATAAATGACAATCTGTAGAGAGTTTACCATGGATTGAGAGTCTATCTGAAGGGAAGTTGTTTTGCAATATTTGAATACTGAAGAATTTCACATTCACAGTTCCTCTGGGGAGAAAATGTAGTTATTGCTGAATTTAGCCTTTTACCTCCTCTGCCAAGTCTAGTTAGATTGTAAACCTCAGCATGCTTATGTGCTGGTTTCCATAAATGTCATTGCTTACTTTGCTAATGCCTTTGTTATTTTTTATTCATGGACTGAAATTAGATTTAAACAGTTTTCTTAATGAATTGATAATCATTTCATTTGGATGCTTTTTCCTTCTCCCATACAGAATGATACCAGAGTTCTTCGTGTCAAGGTTATTGCAGGAATTGATCTGGCAAAGAAAGACATTATTGGGGCCAGGTGAGTAAGTGGGAGGAACTGTGACTGTGCTATTGCTATTAATCCATACTGCCACATTTATTGTTATGTTTCATTTGCATTATTTCTGGGATTATTTGAATATCATTTAGATTTTCTTTTTTTAAAATCTTCTCAAATAGAGATTGTACAAGTACAGTTGTAGCACTGATAAAAAAATATATTTAATGTACTGTTAAATCAGGGGAACTCACTAGTACAAACAAGATTTATTCTAAATTTAGAAATTTTTAGAACTCATGCTAAATTGCAATGAAACCAATCTGGAAAAAATACCATAAATTCTTAACTGATATGATTGTAATATGAGAAGCCACTGAATTTGGACATGTGTATGCATTTGTTTCACACTTTTAGTTTACCTCACTTGCTTTGGATTTTGAGTTTATACAGTTATGTGTGTAGCTAGCATTAGGTACAAGTAATGACAGTTAGCAGAGTAAATCCTTAACAGTGCTTTTGTTAACATTTCACTTTTTCACTGAAATAATACAGTGGTGTAATGCTGTGGTAGTTATTGGAACACAGCATTTCACCTCTTTCAATTTACTTAGCTGACATGTTCTCTGTGCAAAGGTCTCTTATGTATCACAGAAACTGTATTTTTCTGTAGCTTTTGAACCATCAGTTAAGTCCCATTCGTCCAGAGTTTGTAGTTATTTGCTGCTCATTGTAATGGATCATATAATCATAATATATAATTTTGGCTATAGCCGCCCGGTTTGACCGTTGTAATAGCCTCCTGCCGATACTTACCTTCATTGTTTGGACTGTTTAAGCATGAAAAATATAGGGTTCAGAGTAGACCAGTCCTTGTTTTTTCTGTATGAAATGTGTTGTATTGCTCTGGCCTCTAGTGCTGAAGTTTGCTAATGGGCCCACTGACAGGTTGTGGAATTTTAAAGTTTACCAGCTGTGTCAAAGTGGAAACAAATTTCTTTTCATAAGGCATTGTATTTATTGCCCAAAAATGAATAAGTTCTATCATTTTGATTAAAAATTAATAAAATAGTGAATGATTGTTTTTCATATTTAAACTGCTGTGTTTCAGAATGAGTTCTCTAAATACTCTTTTATATATCGAATATACTTATTAGATAAACTACTAAGTGTACCAATTATCTAGGGGAATGGGTTAGAGTTGCCACACCAGTGCTAACCTTTTAACTAGTTAGCCGTTAAAATGTCAAGTTTGAAATCGCCCAAATATCAATAGGATGCTAATTGTTGGATTGATGTTACCATTTTGCATTAGACCTGTTGCAGAATTTGAACGAGTTGTGTTTGAACAATGTCTCCAGCTGTGCCTTCCTCAAAATGGAAAATGCACAAAATACATTCTGTGAAATAGTCTTAGTTGTATTACTCAGCATGGTTCTTTAATGTACGCACTGCAAACTATACTGGGCTAAACCTCCCTTCAACTTCAGCTCCTCCTGTGGGATCCCCAGGTGTTCCCAGACCACCTGCATTATATTTCTCCCAGCGGGTCTGGATGAACCATCACCATGGCATGGTAGTAGGAATTGTCTGTCTCTACCTCAGAGCTGTGTCATCTAGATCCTTGTGCTCTTTGTAGGGTCTCCCTTGGCAAACAGGTCTAGTGAGAGGGATTAGATGAAGAATGATCCACAAATGGTCCACACATTAAAAAAAATTGAGTGTACCTTGCTTGTAATGGAGCCACTGAGATCCAGCCATGGAGTCAGACCTAGGTGTGGCGCTTGCAGGTAAGCACATGGATGCTGAGTACCCACGTAACTTTGTTGCACTCAGCTCAAAATGGTGAAAGGGAGAGATCTTGTTAGGTCACCACCTGCAAGGTAAAGGGTGGTGGTTGGTGGTTGGGGGTATTGCTGGTTGAGTGGCAACCATCCATCAGTGGCATGGAACTAGATGGACTAAAGGCAGATGAATGTTGGAAGGATAATGGAAGCAGGTGAAGTGGTACATCATATTCTTCTGAACTTTACCTACTATAACCCCCCTTCGTTTATAATTGATCAGTTAAAATCAATGAATATTGATTGACTACTCGCTTTCCGATCGGTAGCTTAATTAAAAAAAGCAGCATAATACGACAGATACTGTTGTACTGAGTACAACAATAACTAAATCTCTGTTTACAGTGGGCCCCCTACTTATTAACTTAATTTGTACTGAAAGTTAGTTTTTGGTACTTTTTTGTTTGCAACAGTTTGATTAGAATTTCTGAAGTTGGTTTGAACGGATCTTGTAACATTGAACTATGTATCTGTGCTTCAATCTTGTGTGAATGTATTTAAATATAATAGGTTGAGGAAAAACCTCATGTTCCATTTATGTTGGTGTTCCTTGAAAACAAAGGGTTTAACAATTAACAGACAGTTAAGCCCACAAGAATCTTAAGGTTGAACATCAACTTCTGTGTTCTAGAGGACATTTTTAGCATGATTAATGCAAGCAGCAGTTAGTGTAGGGGTTATGAACATGGAATAGTACCTGTGGGTTGCCTTTTTCATTCCTCCTCACTGCTGCTGGAGTAAGTGCTCTGAATAAGATAATGCTTTGGTCGGAACTGCTCCAGTAATAGTACCAGCCTGTATAAATGGACTGAATATCAGAAGCTTCTTTATATGAAAGTATGACCTGAGCAATGCATACTAACTATATCAGGCATGCAACTAGCACAGCAAACTAACTGGCCTACTGAAATTATGTTCCAGAATTGTTTTAGTGTTTTGTTTCTCAGTAGTTTGTTTTCTGAGTTTTTTTTAGTTTCTTACACTAAGTTACCTAACACTGGCTGGGTCAAGAAGTGTAGCAGTGTGTGCACTGATGTGCAGACAGTAATGGCAAATTATACATCACCAAACTTTATTATCTTACAATTTGTGTGTTTGAGTGAGAAAGTACTTCAGTGTATGTGTTTAGAGATGGACAGAGAGCGTGCGTACGTGCGTCCGTGCGTCTTGTCAGAGTCCAATTTAAAATAATCACAATGGAAAGTAACCTTTCTTGAAGTTTAATGAATTTCACTATGCAAAAGCATTAGAGTGGAAAGTACCTGTGTGCCTAATTTTAAGTGGGTTTAAAAAATAAAGCTGTGCATAAAGAACAAACAGATTGAAGTTGATAAAGAAATATTAGGTAAATAGGGCTGCCACCTTGAGGAATGCCATCCAACTTTCATTTTGAACAGAAATCATAATTTCAGATTTGTTACATTTCATCTGCAGTGCTTTCAAAACAAAGTTCTGACCCAAAATCAAAATTTGTTTCACTTGTCAGTAATGATTATACACATATTCATTTCATAATCACTTCATACTTGGAGGTTTGGCACGATGTCTATAGAATTTGTTGCAGTGATTTTCCAGCTCAGTAATATGCATTCTCTTGTGACTTTTGTCACCATGCTGTAAATTTTTACCAAATTTTTAAATTGCCTGTCATGTGGAATGGTTTGGAAGCTGTTTCTTTTTATTTAAGGTTCATCCAAGGCTCTTAGAATGTTTAATCATTCATCATAATGAATTTATTCATGTTAAGAAATCCACACATGGTTGGTGGAGCAAGTCTTAGGAAGCACACGACAGAGTATACCTTAAAGGACATAGTCGGCTAAAAGGCTTTTTTTAGTTTAAATGAAAAGGATATGCCAAAATTCAGGTCTACTCTGTTTCTAGCAGAGGTATTTTACTTCTAAACTTGTTTGCTCATTATATTCTATCTTTTTCTTTTCAAAATTTTCCAACCCCCCCCCCCCCCCCCCCCCCCCCCCCCCCCCCCCCNTTTTTTTTTTTTTTTTTAAAAATTTTCCCCCCCCCCCCCCCCCCCCCCCAAATGTGGAGATGAACAGTGCTCTTTCTGAATGCATTCCTGAAGTTTTTAGGGTAAATGCACAGTACTGTGGAAAAAGTATTTGTCCCCTTTTATTGTGTATGTGTCACACCGAATCTGCCGACAGTCTTTCAAATTGCTGTTGTGGAATTATTTGCCCACTTTTCTTTGCAGAATTGCTTTAATTCAGACTCAGTGATAGGTTTTCCAGCATAAACTACTCATTTTACTGATTTGAGAATTCTGTGCCGATGCCAATATCTGATCATTTTTGCATACTTGTTGGCTAATACCGACATACATTTATAAAATGCATAGTAAAATGGGACTAGATCTACCAGGATAAGAAATACAGATATTTATTTGTTTTGCAGACCCTGTACAGTCATTGAAATAAATGCCATCTGTTGAATCTAATTTGGCTCCCTGATCCTTAAATGGGGGAAGGGTTTTGCGGGCTGTATCCTTAAATGCCAACACTTCACTTTTGTTTGGGGGAATGGGAAATCTAACAAAAATTGAAAAAAGATGAAGAAAATACACTGATAAATGCCACCAATTAATAATGGTAGTAGGTCACCCCCTCCCTCCTGGAAGTGCATTGTTCTTTTTTTAAGCACAAGGGCGAGGTTCCTTAAACAAAGGCGTCTGCACTTGGTTGCAGAAGTCGCCCTGAACAATCTCTTCCTGTCAACATCTAGTTTGGAAGTGTTACAAATGTCGTTTTTGCAGACACTTTGAAATCGTCGTAGCCCAATGACAAATGTTCTGCTCATCCAGGACGTAATGCCGATGAAATTAATTCAGACAAACATTAGCTGATACCAATATGATTCTAATATCATTATGCATAATCTCTGTTGGGTTCAAGTCAAGACTTTGCCTCGGCCGCTCCAGAGCTTTAATTTTGTTTTTGAAAATGGTTAAGTACTATACATGACACTTACAAAAGAGCTGATCAAACAGATGTAGACATGCTTTTGTGTTTTGGGTCATTGTCTTGCTGCATAACCCCTTTTACGCCTCAACTTCAGTTCACAGACAGATGTGTCAATATTCTTAAGAATTTTCTGATACAGTACAGAGTCCAGTTCCTGCATTAATGATAAGTCTTCCATGTCCTGAAGCAGTAAAGCATCCCCGCACCATCACACTACCACCACATGTATGACTGTTGGTATGATGTTCTTACTGTGGAATACTCCATTTGCTTTATACCAAACATAATGGGTTCTGTGTCATCCAAAGAGTTTCACTTTTGACTTGTTTGTCCATAAAACATTACACCAAAAGGGTTGGGTATCATCCAGGGTTTTGTGTTGTTTTGCAAATGTGAGATGAGTGCTGATGTTGTTCTTGGGTAGCAGTGTTTTCTGCCTTGCTGCTCTCCCACGAATCCTATTTTGTCTAGTCTCTGTTATTGTGGTGTCATGAACGCTGACATTAGCTGAGGCTGGAGAGGCCTGCACTTATTTGGATGTTTTGCTTCGACTACTCCTGGGAGGATTTACCATTGTTATTGGTCTTTTCCATTTGGAAATAATGGCTCTCACTGTGGTTCAGTGGATCCCCAGAGCCTTAGAAATGGTTTTGTAACCCTTACCAGGCTGATATATTTGAACATGAATTTCATTTGATTGAGGCATAGTGTTCCTGTAGAAACTTTGTTAATGCTGAGCAATTATTAGAACCATTGACTCCCAAGACATGCATACCCATAACATAATGGATCCATCACCATCTTTAATATTTGGTATTGGTGTGGACTGATGGCTTTCTTTGGGTTTCTGTAATCCTAAGCCCATTTAGTGGTTGATACTTTGTTTGGTGAATAGCTTTGGTGCCTTCGTTCGAATCTGCAGAGTTTGGAACGCTCCCTGTGTTGTATACGTTTCCTCCCACATTGATATGTGCAGAAGGTAAACCACTTCTATACCCTCCCCTGCCTTGGAAACTAGGTGACTTGGAATGCTCAAAGATACAAATGGAATGGAAACAAGCAAAGATGAAGCAATTATGGCAAGAACACACTGAAGATGTGTACAGCATAGATGTCAGCATCTAGCACACAGAAGAAATTCTTCAGTAAGAAGAATCCTTAATAAAGTATAATGTAATAAGATCAGTACTAAAGAAAGGCTACTGGAATGGATGAGATTGTTGCATAACAAAAAAGGTGCATACCACTGTGCCACAGGACTGGAAAATACACATACCAATTCTAAACAAAGGAGATGTGCAAAAAGTCAATTTTCGCAATTTCGTATACTAACAAGGCCATGCTCAAGGTCATTAATGCAGCCATGCACTGAAAGAGATTTGCTTAATGTACAAGGCTCACTCATAAAAAAAAAGCAACAATAGACAACATTGGCTGAGTGCAAGTGTTTAACTGATTGCAGCAAAGCCTTCATGTACACCATGTTAAAATGTGAAATGCATTCAGGAAATTGGAACTACTAGAACACTTCATTGTCCTGAGGAAGATGATGTGGACTGCTCAGGTGGCCACAGGTACAGTAAATCAAGCAAAAAAATGGTTTTGTTGGCAAAAAAAAGTCTGTCAGCATACTTTTTCCTTGTCTTTTTATATGTGAAACATTGAAAGAAGACTCCTTCAAAATATGGCATGAAAGGAGAGGTTTAAGGATATTGTGGACATTCAGGAAAACCAAACAGATGGATACTGGATCAAATTCAGGCCAGAAGGCTCATAAGTACATGTGTGATTAATGCTAACATACTTTGGCTACAATATGGCAAGATTAGGTTCTCAAAAAAAACTAATGCTTGGGAAAGTAGAAGTAAAAAGTACAACATTCATCAGCTGATGGATGGACTGAATCACAGCAGCACTGGGGAAACACTCCAGTAAAAGAATTATTTCTTCCTTCCGGATTATTAGGTCATAATAGATCTTTCAGATCTCCAGAATTAGATCTTTCTGGTTCTTTGGTGTGGAAGGACATCTTAGTTGACCTATGTTTACTAAATTCAAAACTAGTACACTATCTAGACATTTCCAAAGATAAATGCATGCACAAATAAGAATTTTCATTTTTTTATGTGTGAGGTCATCATTTGACTATACAAGGAGCTTCATTTAATACTCTATGACTTCAGCTGCCAGGCATTTCTTTACATTTTGTGTGTCTTCCAAATGCTAAGCAGTGTGAAACGACTGCCAGCATGCAGTCATCTTTGCAATGATATTTTGGCTCTTGTTGCGTTGAATCCTCAGTGTCCATTAACCCTTTGTTATTTTAATCTTTAATAATCTCTGTAGTCATGGCCCCTGTCTGGACTATCTGAACTATGTCAACTTGTTTGGTGGCTGTATTTAGCAAATTTTAGTTTCTATTATGCATTAAACATAAACATTGGGTATTATATGCATGTTTTGTTTGACTGCTACTTAAATGTACAGTATGTGATCACTATGGATAAGCTAAAGGCTGGGAATAAGCCGTACAGTATCATAAAGTAATTGTTGAAGAGACATCTGCCTTGTTATGATGTATTGTGAAAACTAATGTTAACTGTTGACATAATTGTGTTCTTCTTGAAGTAATTGGTTACTAGTTACAGTTACTGCTGAAATAATTGTGGTAACTACTACCCTAACCCTTTATATTGGAAGACTAAGAAGACTGTATTATTGTATGACCTGTTTGATCAGCTCTTTTGTAATTGTCATGTATGGTACTTAACCATTTTCAAAAACAAAACAGGAGACTGCTCAGGGGTTTTTCAACTGTTAACTTGTTCTCTTATGAGGTGGAGTTAATTTTTCTGTACATAGTTTTGCAAGTCCATTTCCACAGTGATGCCTTGTGGTACATTGCGACATGTTTGTTACAGGCAGATGACTGAAGACCAATTATTAAAATTTCTACTTTCAGAAATTCAAATCTTCTTAACTCATATTCAGTGTAATTTCTTTTCTCCATTAACTTGTCTCCCTTTTTGTATGTGCTCTTAATAGAACAAGTTTAGTTGATGTACATGCTTTTCCTGTTTATCCAGTGAAAATCTGTGTATCTATTCAAAATAATAGTTTACATTTAGCTTGTATTTAAAATATTGCCCAGTTCATGTGCCTTGCCATTTGTCATGCAATCATGCCAATAGCTTAATGTAAGCACATTCACAATTTAACTTGAATTTAATAGGTTGTGTGAACCTTTTGAGTCCTTTCAAATGGTACCTGAGGAAAAGGTCAAGTTTCCTGATTTGGAGGTTAAAAACACTTTAAATAAACCAGTCATTTAGATTTTTCAAAAATACCTATGGAAATGTCGCATAATTAATTAAAATTAAAAAGTAGGGCTTTAAACAGCATTGGCATGGTGGAAGCCTTGTGGCTGGCCAGGTGTTTTGTTTTTTGATATGTTCTGTTACAGGGTTTCTCTGAAAAAAAAATCGTTTCTTTTGTACATGTTAAAATAAAACCAAAGTGCTGGGTTTCTTAGGCAAGCTTGGGTTTCGGAACTAAGATTCTATACATATTTATGAATCCAGTTGTCTTGTGTCTGTTATTTTTAGAATGTGTTTTATTTTTGGCTATTTTTTAGACTGCACCCAACCCTGACACTGCTTTCAGTAAAAAGAATGATATGAATCTTTGTAAGTTATATTAGGGGACGTTGTTACGTAGTTTGTGCAGCTTTGGATGCAATATGTGGATTGTTAACACATTTGTAGACAAACCTATTTTTGTAATGTCTTAACATTAACATATTACATAGAACAGTTTGGTCTTCAAGAAATCAACTCTTGTAGTTCAAATGACATAAATATAAAAACTTTGCATAGTTTTGTAAGCCATTACAACGACTTATGTAAACTGTATAAAACAGCTCTGAGCCGTATGTTGCTTTAGTTACTTACTAATACTTTACTGCATCTTTTTATTTGTGAACCTACTGATATCTGTTAACCTGCAAGGTGCTGTGGACCTTTGCTAAATGACTATATGTAAATATAGTAACATATGCAAAGACTGTTGTATTTCTCTAAAATGTCTTCAAGAATGTCTGCAAGAGGGTGCACGTCCTGAGTGCTGGTAATGTGGATCCAGTGAACATTATTCTGGTGCTGATAAAATTAACCCCAATGTAAACATCCGATTAGGGGCAGCAGTGGTCTTGGAGATGTTAATTAGCTGCTTTCCAGACTTAATGATGGTTTTTTCACTATTTCCTTTCCCTGGACCCTGAACAAAAGGATGGACTAACTCAGTAGGAACAGATAAATATGTTAAACTCCCTAGGGACTTGCTGTGCAAGTCTCTTATAGGGGCAAGAGTTTTCCATATATAAAGAATAATCTGTGAAACCTGAGTTGGGTTTTCTATTTTTAGCTGCCCCCCCACACACCCCCTTCAGTTTTCCGTGAGCATAGTGGACCTTTATGTGTCTATGAAATCATATGCCACTGTAAGCACTTTGGTGTCAGTTTCCTAAGTGGAATTTTGGCTGTATGTTGTGTTATTATGCTTTAATATGTAATGCTGTATAATGCTTGTTGTAAATAAAATTATACACTGGCCCACAGGAACCTGACCTCCCTTTATTGTTGCAAATCCTCCTGATAAACTGTGCCATGCCAGCGTTTCTCACCCTAGCTCAATGATAGTAGCTCACCCTGTCATTCTTGGATTGCTTTGAGAAACAATTTCTCTTGGGGGACAACAGACTGTCAGGTTGTTACAGATCTTGCTGAGTTTCTTTCTCTTATGTGTCAATATTTGCCTTGCTTGCAGTGATCCCTATGTCAAGCTCTCCCTCTACGTGGCAGATGAAAACCGAGAGCTTGCCTTAGTCCAGACCAAAACGATAAAAAAGGTAAGATTTTCTGGAACAGCTTCAGGTAGGCACTAAAGGATTTTCCATGCATATGTTTAATTTACCTAGTAGCCTATATGCATCTTTGAATTTTATAACAGTATGTTTCTGTACAGTATACAATTTCTGTTGTAATAATCTGCTAGACCCAACACAAGTCTGATGGTGCTTTATAACTTTTTTTTTTTTTTTTTTTTTTTTTTTAAAAAAAAAAAAAAGGGGTATTTTCACACTCACTGGGGGGG
>UFQX01000298.1:451762-465434 GCA_900497675.1 Arapaima gigas | reverse complement strand
TTTTTTTTTTTTTTTTTTTTTTTTTTTTTTTTTAAATACAAGAAACAGGGGTACTTTCACACTCACTAGGGGGGGCTCTTTGTCAGCAGACCACACTCCTATGAACTTAAGAGAATCCTATGATCCTAAGAAACTATAAGGCTTATACAAAGTAGAAGTAATTCAGGCTCTAATGTTTTTTAAATTGTATCAAATTAATTAATTAAGGGAATTATTTGTTAAACTTTTAATTTGAACTATTGTAGTCAGCTTGTGAAGCACTAAGCAACAATTTCAACTTGGAAGGCATTACATGTCTGGAATGAACATCTATCAGTCAAGTGCAACTGCATTATGTAATGTCTGGAAACGAAGGTCTGTTTAGTGTACACTGACTTTTTCACGTTGAAGGCAGCTGTTATAATGGAAAACATGGTGCTTTTTGTTCTTGGCTTTAAAAACTGATAGTGAATTGTTTTACTGACAGAATTCAGACTAGCTACTATGATACCAGCATAAGTAAATGTTTATTTAAACAGCATACAATGAACATAGGTTTTAAGTAAGTGGGAGTTTCGATCATTTGTCTGTGTAAATTATGTGTCATGCCATTGGGCTCAGTTTAGCTGTGGATGCAGGAGTGGAAACTTGAATACTTGTGATGAGTTTTTTTTGTCTGAGTTATTAAAAAAGCTACAAAATGTCTCCTTATTGCCAATGATGCTGAGGGCATTCTGATGGAAAAGTTCAAATGAGCAAATTCAATCATGTTATTGTTTACTATTGAAATTTCTATCCCTTTTCAATAAACATGGAGCTAGTAACGTAACAACATTTTGGATCAGTACCACTACCTAATTGCCATTCCTTGAAGTGTTTTGCTGTGCTTACACGTGTAGGTCTTGTGTACTCTGTTAACTGAAGGTTTCAAATGTTTTGTGTCAACAAATAGATAGAATAGATGTTCTGCAACAAATTTCTGGCATAATGGATCACTCACCATACCAATTTTTCTTTGTCTTAAGCAAATATGATGAACCTATGGCTGACTAAAATTGGCATATGGTTGATTTCTGAAGTTGCAGAGTGGTGCAGATGTCCTGATTCTCTGTCGCTGTTGCAGGCATTTTGAGCTGCGTATTTGTTTTCCAAAGATAATTTTCACTGTGTGTCTTTCTGATCTTCTGATCTAAAGACTTCCAAAAACTCATGAAAATTGAGTATTTTTGATAGTTTGAAAATTTGTAGTAGCCCATCCTGGCCAGTTTGTTCTGGGTCCCTTCAGAAAGGCAATTCACAGTACTGTTCAGTTTTGAAATGTCTGACCAATTTTTGTTAGAGTTGCAGGAAAATTAATAAAATCCCTAACAGTTAAACTGTCATACCGCAGGCATACTGTCTGGTTGATGCATACAGCTGGCAGCCCTGAGCACACCTAACTCACTCACAGCAATTGCACCACCAGTCTAGGCTTAAATATTGTATAAAACATGTATTGATTTTAAGAAACTTGATACTGCACTGTTTCTCTGCTCTTCTTTTGTGAAGAATTAGATAGGTGTTTACTTGAATTTGAACAGCACTGCAGGCATAATCAAACTTGAAATTTTACATTTAAACACAGTGTTCTCAAACACTATTCATTTTAGTTAAATACATAGTCAGAAATTAAAATGTCCTTTGTGACATGGTGTTCAGTACACTCATAAAACTGTGTATTTGTGCATAAACTGTCCAAACAATAAAATGAGTCTTTACTTTTCTCATGTTAATATCCATACTTTTTTTTTTTAAGACCCTGAATCCCAAATGGAACGAGGAGTTCTATTTCAGAGTGAGTGAACAGCCCTACTGCAACCCAGCAGCTCACTGACAGTAATTGAGTGACATTTGTATAACTTTTTAGAATCTGAAATTGACGTATTTTCTGCATTTTGTCTAGAATGTGTGACAATGGTCTGTCATTTAATATCGAATATTTTCCCGGTTCAGTCTTTAATTAACTTCATTCTTCCAAAATGAATGAGTTTATTGTCTATCGGTGTTTCTGTGATATGGTGGAAAGATGATGTGATTTAGACTGATATGCAAACCTTTTTCTGTTTTAGCACCTCTCAGTAACAACATATTAAATATCTCCTGGTAAAGGTACCCTTCTATGCACATTTTTGTGTTGTTTTCTTCTGTGATTGTAGGTCTGTCCGCAGAATCACAGACTGCTCTTCGAGGTGTTTGATGAAAACAGACTGGTGAGTCATTTGAAGGATTTGTTTGCTTAGAATTTATCACTACTGCTGCCCTTAAAGGCTAATGTAGAATAAATATTTCTTTTTATAATAGAATGCATAATTCATATTTGAATATTTAATTATACAATATGATTGTTTGTGTTCACTCTTTCCACTAATTATTTGTTACATACAGAGCAGTGGCCAAGGTCTGATTTCACTCTGTATTTGTTGTTTGCTTTGAAATGATTTGAATGCATAAACTTTATAACCAGTTTATCTTTGAAATTAATATACTGAATCAAAAAAAAACTACATTTTCTTGGCTTTCAGTGAAGTCACTTTATGCACTGCTTGATTATGATGTTTTTGAATGTGCTTGGCGCAGGGTTGCGGTGTTTTCTGGAAACATTAAGCCATAACAATGTTAAAAAGAAATGGGTTTGCTACTGCAATGTGAAATGATGAAAAGGACAAGGGTGATCTGTCATTGAAGTAACTGACCAAAGCTGATGAGATGAAACTTGAGAAGTAACTGTAGGAGTTTCATGAATGGGTGTTTGAGATTCCTAACTGGTCAAAAAATACTCATTTTGTCGTGCTTTTAAGTGGTTTATATATTGTGTCCTAATAAGCCTGAGCTGTTTTTTAGACTTTTAAATACATTTGTAATCTACCCTGTAAGTTGAAAATAAAATAGTACAACATGTTATGAATGTACTTCATAGAAAAGATACAGTGATGAATTTGTTCCTCCTTGAAGGTATTTTTTAAGAACAGTTTTTCATTTGGGTTTTGGGTTTCTTGTCCTAAACAAGGGTAGAAAATAACTTTCATCAGTTATTACCAAGATTCATATTAGTAAAACTTTTAAAATGTTGACTTTGTATTCAGTATCTTCCTCAAATTCACAAGTAAACAATCTAGATTTTTATTAAATAAAATTTAGACTGTCCGATGTTTGTTTCCTTTTTTGTGTTTTTAGGACAAGAAAATTGTATAACAAGGAGAAACCTGTTTACACATTTTACCCAAGTTGGCTTCTTCTGTGTTACTAACTTATGTACCACATCCATCTTTTCAATGCGTACATATACTGGTTATTGGGTTTAAACAATGCATTTGTGTGACTTAAGATTTCCTGGGAATCACTGGCATGTAGATGAAAACCACTGAGTGTTTTTTACCGTTAGATTCAACATTTTGTGTCTTCCTCCCGTTTTTTCCTACTCTTTTGGCATTTCTGTTTTCATACAATATGCAAATGAATTGTTTGAGAGAATCTTTTTTCACACAGTTGGTCCAGATATACATTTAAAAATCAGGTGGAATTAGGTTTTCATATCCATGGATAACTGTTGTAAATGTTTACACATATAGTTGCTTTACGGTGGTATGTCATTTAATGTCAAATGTTAAAATAAACTAACACCTGACAGCTGCTTTAGATGCAGTTTTCTTAAATAGTTTGAAGTTATACCTGTTGCTGGTATGCTGGCGTGCATCTAAATGCCGAAAACTTTTAAATTCAAAGCGCTCATTTAAGCGTCGTTTATTAAAATTCTGATTTTTGTCTACACCATGTATATGATAGTAATGCAACTCATGTTAAAACTGTGGCACTATTTTTTATGCTGAAGACTATTGTCACTACTGTTGCTAGGCAAGTCACAAAAGCACTTGAGCATTTTAATTGCTCTTTTGAGTACATTCCTTAGTAATATCATTTATTTGATATGGATGCTTGCTAATTTAGTGATCCTTGATAGATGATTGTAATGAGTCTTGTTTAAATTGTTTTAATGAATATTAAATATTTAGAAGGGTTTAATGCATCTTAAAAACTCTCAAGTCTAAATTATTGCCTGATTTGCTTTCTTTTGAAAGGTAGGTAAGTCTGCAGATAGAAGCACTCATGGAGTTTTTCAGAGAACAGAACGGAAGTACCTAAAGTTATGGAAAAAGTGACATTTTTCGTTTGAGCAAAAAGGTGTGGAATTGTGGTTAAATGAATGTTTAAGTGGTTCTGTGCAGCACAAAATTAATGAAAAGGCACACAAGAACTGCAAGTGAGTCATTCTGGGCCACAGAGTCGCTCCTTGGCCTTGTCTGTGGGCCCAAACAATACCTCTCTCAGTACTGGCATCCCCAAAGTACCAGGTGCATTCTTTCAGTGTGAACATTTTCCCTCTGACGCATCATAATATGCCTGCCTTTCATTGCTTTGCTTCTGTCTATTTTGTGAAGCTAGCCTGACACACTCTGGCAACCAAATCAGCTGCTTGGATGCTAAATGCCACGAGAACAAAGCATCCTCTATGATTATGGCTCTCAAAGACTGCATTATAATAGACATAATTCGAATCAGTTCAGCATCATTGAGCCCCTTATCTATCACCAAAGAAAGTACTGTTTATGTACTTACTCGTATTTTTTCCACGTCTCTATGATGCTTCAGTGCTTGATCGTTTTAATATAGTAGATTCCATTTCTTATGTTATGGGGAAATAATTTAGTAAATTTGTTCTGTTGCTGCATCTTAAAATAATGCTGTTGTTATACACTTTAGACTGGCAAGTTTTTGTGTGTGTTTCTGTGCTGAGGAGTATAAATGGCTGCCCTCAGTTTTGGTAGCATTGGAGTGCCCCATTGGCCTTAAGAAGTGTCACAGTGGCAATGAAGTGTTGGATGGTGTCCCTAACACGTGGGATGTGTACAGAGATTTATGACTGTGTCAAGTTTGTGCCGCTTTGACTCAGCTGCATGAGCCCCCTAGCCCTCCCACGGGGCCCCGTCATCCTGACGGATAAGGAGCAGCTGGGAGGGTGCTGTTTCAGGCTGGCACTGTTTAAAATGGGGGCGAGACTTTCTTTCCCACATCACGTGTCAACAGTACCCTGCCCTCACCTCAGTGTTCAGCTCCGCTGCGTCCTTATCCAATCGCGCCTGGAATGCTGCTTGTCACTCGGGCTATTTCTGCTGTCTGTCTCTATCGGCCTGCAGTGCCAGCAGCTTGGATAGATGGGATCCTTTTTTTAATATCCCCCTCTTCCCCATGCTCTCTCTCCAGCTCTTTTCTTTTCTCCACCCCAGAGTTTACAACTTGCAGCCCTCAGCTCCCTGGCAGTGCCGTTCTTGTTATTGTTGTTCGAGTTCCTCATTCCCCTAGTCTGTTCTGTGAAGCAGGGAGGGTGGAAAGAGGGAGGGAAGGAGGAGAGAGAGAGGGAGAGAGACTGATTTGGTGGGCCGGGCAGTTAGTGTAAGTGGGGTCTCAGAAATGTCTCACCGACTTCGGCTGTACTTTGGCTCCGGTCGCAGCAACACTGCTCCTGAGATTGAAGAGCTGGAGGAGGCAGCTGGAGATGACACAGTCACAACATTTGTTGTACAGCCTGGATGCAGGGGCTTGCCACCCTTTTCCGATCCGGGTGGAGCACGGCCAGGGGAGACCTCACTGAAGCGCAGCTCGTCCATGTTTATCCCGCAGCTCTCTCAGCAGCCAGAGCCACGGCCCACCAAGAGCTCCTCCATGCAAATCTCTTTGCAGCGTTTCACTGGACCTGGAGAGGATGGCCAATCCCTGGATAGCCCTTCAAAGTCCCATCCGGGGCCTTCCTCAGCCTGCACGGAGTCACAAGTCCCCCTTGATGGCCACAATGGCAGTTTGAATGTGTCGAATGGAGATGCTGCTGGAATAAATCTTGGTGGTTTCTGCATTCAGCGCAAGTCTGTCGATGGCTCAGACCCACAGCAGCTGCGTATTCTCTCTTGGGGTCTGGACCGCCAAGGCACCTCTCACCGATGGTGCATACAGGAGAGTCCCGATAGTACGGCGGCACCTCAACGGCTGGTGCTACAGGTCCAGCAGGACCAGAGAAGGCTCCCTATGGCATCCTGGAGGGAGGATGAAGACATAGGCTTCGCAGGAGTCAAAGGTGAGCGCACGGTGCGCTACCCACAGATCCGGCTGGCACGGAGTGCTTCCCATCCAGTTCAGCCACAGGGGAAACTACAGCATGCAAATGTTGAGGCTGATGGACTGGCAACCAAGGTCACAACTTCAAATAAGAGCATCCAGAGTAAAAGTATGGAAGATGTTATGCAAGGCTGCACCTTAAAAATCAGGAAGGAACAAAACCGAAGGCAACCTCAATTTAAGATATATTTTGCCCAGGCTGGAGAACACAGTCCAACTTCGTCACAGGATGTAAGTTTGGGACAAAGGCCAAACAGGATTAGCCCTCAGGTAATTAATAAATACAGTTGCGTGTGATTTCAGAACTATCAACAGCTGTTTTTTTTTTTTTTTTTTTAATTTATTAAATAAATGGCTGAATAATTGTTGTATGTACCACGTTCTGGAATATGCAGTGTATTTCAAGTTAAGAAACCAATACTGCAATGTAGCTGTTAGCTGAGTTATGTGTTTTTCAGTTTTAACTGGAAACTTTGTGATGAAGTAGGGTGTTAAGGAAGCTGCATGTTAAATATCTGAGTAAGGGGTAGAAATTGTTTTGTGGGGGTTGGGGTAGAGGTCAGAAACTTCTGGGAAGTGCACATGCTGAGAAGCCTACACCATGAGGAAGGCAGATGCCTTACATCTTGAATTTCACACCAGCAGGCTTTTGAAAATTTGCATTTACTGTATTTTTGGGTTTATTCAAGCATATCATTATCCTTTTTTATGTCTACTAACAGATATAGTATAAAAATTGCGTATGTCTGTGTGTATGTTCTTAAATGTAGTACCTTTTTTGTCAGTCCTTGGGTTTTTATTTTAGTTTTAATATTGAAGGTATTTTTTGGTTTTAGGAATTTAAAAGGCACTCTGGCAGCAGCAGCATGTATGGCCCTCAGTGTCACCGCTTTCTTGACCTCTAGTTTGATGGTTAAACTTGTACCCACCCATCAATGTCAGTGTTTTAATATGTCATAGGATCATAGTTTGGATTCAGTTTATAAATAGATTTTCTAATAAGATACATCAGGGTACATAGTAAAAGGTGTGACAGTTCTGACTGCCTGATGTAGCCTCAACTATAGCACGTTTTCTGTGATTAGCTCTACAGTTTCTTTGCATGTCAGTTTAGTTTACAGTGCAGATTTTTAAAAAGTAACATCTTGTAGGCTAAACTGTTAACTTTCTCATTTTTAACAAATGAAAGCTGTACCATAGAACTCTTAATAAGTAAGGTATTTAATTTTGGCTTCAGACCTATATGTTTATAGCTTGTCGGAGATGACATGGTCGAAGTTCTCAAATTTATTAATTTAGCAGACTCTTGTAAATGCATTCAGTAGCAAATGAAGAGCCACAGTTATTTAAGCTGGCACTACATATAGTGTTTTAACAGTTAATGTTTTCTGAAAGGCTGACTAAACATTCACTATGAATTTTTATATAATGTCAACAAAATGTAGGTTTGTGTTAGTGGAAGAAATGACCATATTTTGTAAACATATTCAATAAGAAATTGCTGTACCATAAAGAATGACACAGCAGCTGCACAGATCTTTTTTTAAAATTTGGATTAGCTTGTAATTTTCTGTGGCTTGTGTAAAGCTGATAGTCTCGTAAAAGAACAACGTGGTGTTCAATTTTTATATTATACGTTAAATGGCTTGAAGTAAACCATGACTGTGATCAGCATTCGTTATATAAAGCATGCTATTCTGACTTTGTCTTCTGTTTTCACAAAGGAAATTGAGCTCAAATACTGGTGGTTTTGGTGGCTTCACTGAGAGGGACATGCAAGAATAATTTTGCAACTAAAGTATACAGCTTATAGATACCACATAGATAAAATTTGTATTGATTCTAAAAGAAATTGTGTGACACTACATACAGAATAGTGACTGGAAGGAGTGGAATAGCACCGGAATAAATATCACATTTGGGGAAATATAAAAAATACACAATTAAGTAGTACTGACAGCTCAGTACAGTAGAGGTCTGTACCACCAGTGTGAGGAATAACACAGGGCCACTGCAGCGGGTAGCCACCTTGCATGGCTCCAGGTTGGAGAATTCAACAAAGGTAAGCTTGGTCAGACAGGTGCAACAGCACAGGGACGTGACCTTCAGGTTCTGCTCAGGAACCAGATAAAAAGTAGTGAATTGCTCAGAACCCAATAGTGTCCATTAGGGTAGTGACTGAGGAAAGGCAGTGGCTCAGCAGGGAGTTGCAGTAGTCATCAGGAGTGGGTATTCCTGGGATCAAGTTTTACCAGTAGCCTAAGTGAACTGGTTTTTAGTGTCTTGTTCCGTGGCCAATGGGGAGTGGACTGGAAGTGACTGACATAGACGAGTTGGAAATTAGCTTGGAAGTTTTAAAAGTAACAGCAGAACAGACTGAAAAGGGCATTTTGATTTTTGTGTACAATATATATTCAGGCAGTCGAGTTAAATGAAAGCAGCCTGTCGTATATAATTGAGGCTTTGATAAGTACATTTGGTAAGAAGTCAGTGACAGCGGTATGAAACCTTCTTGACTGACATGAGAATCTCTCAAAGGTGATGTGATCAGTGGGTCAAAACAGCAAGACAGCATCATAAAAGGGGAAACAATTGGTATCTGCAGCAAAACTATGATGCAGTAATGTTGGGGGGAACTGTGGGGCAGAGGAGCAGCAGTAGGAAACACAGGGTAAAACACGAGTCATAAGAACCTAGTGAGAAGGACTAAGAATGAATCTTCACGACTTTGGGTCCCACAGCCAAGTTGTACTCTTGTGGCTCACAGGCAGTGACTGGGTTTGACTTGTATTCCTTTCACAATTTGGTGTGTGTACATTGGGAAATGTTTATGAAGGAATATTCCTGTGGTTCTACAGAGGAGTTATAGAGCCCTGTGTGCTTCATGCAATGTTCTACCCATGAAGGTGGGGTTACTGACCATTAAGGTTTCCATTTTTGATCACTTTGTTGTGTCTTCTCAAAAGTGTCAGTTGGTTAAAGTAAGTTAAAAAGATTATATGCTGTGCACCTTCCAATTACTATTTGGCAGTAAAAGCATTCTTCATGTTAAATTTTTAGTCTTTAGGTAGCCATAACGGGTGGCTGTTTTAAACTCCATTTTGTTTTTGATTTATGTGGGTTCTGTTGGACAGCTTGTTACATCAATCAAATACAGATTATGGCAGATTTAAAAAAGTGCGATAGCTCTGAAAGTGTTACGCTTAAGTAATCCAAGTAATCTTGCATTGTCTTTTTTTATATCATTAAAATAATCACATTGCTTGGCTTATGAGTGAGTAAATGGTGTGGATGTTGCAGTTAAATCTTATAAAAATTATTTTCACATTGGTGCTCTGCTTTTTAGTCTACACTTCACTGCTATTTCTCAGGATGCTGTTCTCATATATTAAATAGATTTGAAATGTATTAATGTTACTGTTTGTATTCACTGATTTACATATACTATGCCATTTGTTTTTTGACTTACTGTTAATGGGTTTTTTTTAAATATGAATAGCTATACCTTAACCTATGCAGTAAACTGGGGGAACGTTCTGGGTTAAGTGGACTTGAGTTTCAGAATAAGAAAAAGACTGAATAGCTACTCCTTATTAGCTGTTCATAAAGAGAAGAGCTAAACTTAAGGGAGTCTCTTGTTATTTTTAGCAGTGCATGCGCAGGAATTGTTGTGGAAGCATTTTCTAGGGAAGCCTGATGGTCTTGCAGTGTTACAATATTGTAACCCAACCCTGATCATTTGAGGCTCCACAACAGGGTCTGTGGAAAAGCAGGCCCACCCCTACAGAGTTTTCCTTTTGATCCATGTTTAGGGATGTCCCCCTCCCCCGCCCTGCTATGTTTCACTGTTGTGCTCTTCCTGCTGCCTCGTCGCGCAAGTTAAATGTGGTGCTGGATAGCAGCTGCCAGCGCCACTGTCACCGAATGTGTTGACTCAGCAGTTCTTTCCTTTAGCAAGTGCTGATCTTGTGAAAAGGTGTGATGTGAGGGAAAGAGTCCACAAAATGCTTATATCAAACTGAACACCAGTACCAGCATGTACACCTGAGCCCTGGGTTGCTCTTGGTTAAGGTTTAAGTAGGCGGATTGCAGGTGTTGACAGTGATAAGGCTTCACTCTCTGCCATGTTGTTGTCCCTGCTAGGTGAAGACTGACCTTTGTGATTTCACCATCAACTGTTTCTTTATTCAAGCCTTTGGGCCTTACGTAAGAAGTGTATTAAATGTCACTCTTGCCTAATAATCTGTGTAAACCTTGTGGGAGGAAATAACAGTTATAAACTAATGACTATACTCTTGGGGCTCTTGACGTGGTTTCCTTTTTCAAGGGGATAGCAAACTGTTAGATTTCCCCAAGTCAGTGACTCCTTTAACTTCCAAGCAAAGAGCACTAGTTTTGCTGTCTGGTTTTTCCATCTTCTGGTCCATGGCTTTAGTTTTTTATGCTTACAAAATGTGTCCAGGAAGTGCAGTGCTGACTTTCACAAAGTTGAAGCTAATATTACTCATAGTCTGGCATTTGTAAGCTTACAGTCATTTTCCAGTAAGTTTTTTTTTGTACTTCTGTTGCAGTATGTAGCAGTTCTCATGTGTTGTCTCGCAGCAAAATCTAGTTGCTGCATTTCAGTATGGATGCCTATGAACGTATGAATCAGGATTTTAGTGCAAATATTGTCTGCAGGGTGCCCAAGACGTACTGTGTCACTTGAGACATAAATGTCTGTCATCGGTACTTATATAGACTTTTTTTAAAGCCAGAGTTTAAGAACAATTTTGGAGAGAATGGCAGGTGTTGGATCTCTACAGACTAAACTTTGACTACAGTGGCTTGCTTCACTTTCCAGGACATTTGCTTGTGCATCATCTAAATGAGTTATGTTCCATACAGGCCCACGGTCATTCCAAGAATGGGTTTCGCATCGGGGGACAGGTAAAAACCATTGGAATAACAAGATGTGAATGTCCTGTCGGTTCTGCAGGGTGAAGGTGCCCAATGAATGTTTGTCACACATGGTTGTTACTGCACGCTTCTGGTTTCTTCTGTTCCTGGGTTTTTCCCTTTATGAAATGAAGCTTGTGGGTTCCCACCACTTAATGCTCTTCTCTATCATCCTCTGCACAAATATGTAATGCTGGGCTCACACAGTAGTGATATTTAGTTGTTCTCTGTGTTGGAGTTATTTGTCCAGCCATTCAGAAATAGTCGCAATACTATTTTTGTGTGTTTGTGTTTTAACACAGACAAGAGATGACTTCTTGGGACAAGTTGATGTGCCTCTTAACCATTTGCCTGTGAGTATGTCTTATTTGTCATGAGAATGATTTTGGAATGAATGTCAACTGTAAGTGTAAGTGTGTTCTTCCTCATTAGGACCGTTGATGCACTAAGAGCAAACACAGTTACAAAGGAAAAGCCCTGAAGGCTAGTCCCTGTTAGGAGTGGAAAAAATCTGTACGGAATGTAAACAAAGTGCTGTGACTTGAAGGGCTATCCCTGTAGCTGACAAAAATAAAGGTGTTGAAGTTATGTGCGTGTGGGGAGGTACAAAACATATCACTAAATGAATGACCTTTTTAGAGTTGTTTGGTACACTTACAGTATAATCTACATTATAAAGAGGGTATAACATTAACAAACATTTAAGTATTCATAGTTCACAGCTTTATTGCTTTTAAACACTTGATGTAATAACTTTGTTTAAAAAAAATTAATAATAGTATAATTTGATTTACCTTTGAGCAACATTTTTTTACTCTTTTTTCAACTTCCCATGAAACTTGCAATCTAAAATTGAAGTATAGTTTTTAAAATTCAAGCCGTTGATGTTTAGAACTTATCTACCTCTTGAAATAAAATGGGCCCACAATAAAGTTCCTTGTTAGGCTTCCCATTAGCACCAACTGTGCAGTAACTCTCTCTCTGTGTGTGTGTGTGTGTGTGTGTGTGTGTGTGTGTGTGTGTGTGTGTGTGTGTGTGTGTGTGTGTGTGTGTTACTAGCGCTTGCTTGCAGTCTAATCTATTAATGGAAGACATCCCATTTACAGTTACATAGTTTCTTATGCCTGCAGTCAGGCACGCAGTTTGTTCATATTCCTGTAGCCCATCCATTTAAATATTCATGTTGCTTGATCTGTGGCACATTTTTTAAAAAATATTTTAGATGTTAGTTGAAGCTTAATTGAATTATTTTGTTCAGAGATCATTCCTTCATGTTTTGCTTTTTGTCAGTTCTATAAGATTTTATTACTTGTTTGTTCTGCAAATGCACCCCCAATATTGCTTGGTATGGCCTCTATAATTACTACATTGCAAGTCATAACAAATACCTTTGCCTGTAAAAGTAGAATGGACTGTCTGTTTTGTAATGGAATACAGCATATAGTCAAAAATGCCCTAGGTAGGCATTTTACACAGTGACAACACTAGTCTTTATTACCTTTAAAGCCATTTGTACTCTTTTATGACATTCTACTGGTATTTTTATTTTTAGACTGAAGATCCTGTTATGGAACGGCCATATACGTTTAAAGATTTTCTGCTTCGGCCTCGAAGGTCAGTACTGAATTTTGTCATTTTAAAATGGTGGCTGGTATGGATGTTCCACATCATGCTGATTAAGTCACAGGCATCCTCAGCCAATGAGCAAAACAGAATAAAATTCATTTAGCATAAGGACATTCTAGAGTGCATTCAGTTTCATGAAAATAGTTTTCTCTGGCTAGTCTTAGTTATGTTTCTGTCTGTGTCAGTCTGATAATGTCTCCATCCACCTCAGTCACAAGTCCCGAGTGAAGGGTTATCTTCGCCTGAAAATGGCTTACTTACCCAAGAATGGAGGGCAAGAAGAGGACACTACTGAAACAAGAGAAGAGGCTGAGGTAAACTTTGTTCCAGCTGGTGCTTTTAATGCAGGGGGGGGGAGAGTTTCCATGCTACTTCTGTTGGAAAGACAGCCTGTTTCCTTTGTCTCAGTTGTCTTGAGAAATAAGATCTGATAGAAGAATGTGTGTCTGTGTGTGCAGTGATGTAATACCAAAGTATTACAATTTTGTGAAGTTATACAACTGATTAGGTTATCAAGGAAAAGCTATACAAAGAAAAGCTGTATTTGCTCACTTCTTAGCACCAGGTTAACTTAAGATACATACAGTAAGTCTACATTTTAGAAGTAAAATAAAAGCTTTCCCCAACATCATCAGCTTTCTTTTGGGCAGGGCTGGGAGGTGTCAGACTCAGCTGATTCTGGGTCTCAGCGCCAGCAGCAACTCCTACCCCCCCTACCCCCTGGGTGGGAGGAGAAGATTGACAACTTGGGTCGCACCTACTATGTCAATCACAACAACCGCACCACTCAGTGGAAAAGACCAAGCTTTGTGTAAGGCCTCAGAGACATGAGAACATCTAAAATATTTTAAGTTTTAATGTAGGTAACAAGTCCATGTTTTTTTTTATTTGTATATTCCTTAGTGTCCCAGCGGGGGGGGGGGGG
>UFQX01000298.1:332078-448461 GCA_900497675.1 Arapaima gigas | reverse complement strand
AAAAAAAAAAAAAAAAAAAAAAAAAAAAAAAAAAAAGGTGATTGTTTAAAATTCAAAATTTAGTGTTGGAGAATAAATGCTGAGCTTTATAATGATTGTAAACCTTACCAGCTTGAATCTTGCATTTTACAAGCAGGTAGTTTTTGTATGATGGTTGAAAATGAATGGGTTGAAATCAGTCTTACTTGTATATTGGCAAAAAACTAAGTGTTATAAGTATAGACAGGTACTCTTACTCTTGTTGGTCTTTACCATTGAAGAATAATTTTTCATGTTACTGCTAGTTATTGCTGATTTAGTATAAAACTACATATGCCAGAACCTGTTTTTCTTTGCTTTAAGTATGTAAAAGAGTAAATATTTAAAATTTAAAACATCAGTACACAGTGTTAATGTAACCTTTCCTTTTTGCTATAGAAATTTGAGTATGTTAATATATCTCTGTAGTACATATTATTGATTAACTCTATTCCATTTTGGCTTACTAATACCAGTCATGCAGGGCTAATAATTAATAAACTTTAAATAGGTGACGTGAACTAAATAGAGTTCTACTGGGAGCAGAATCTAATGTTAAAGTAGTCAAAAACTTTATAACTGGTATCTGTTTTATTTGTTGCTTTTTAGCGCATTTAAGATTTTGTGTGACAATTAGTGTGGAGTTTTCACAGTAAAGTGGGTTTAGTTTTGTGAAACTTTGAAGCAATTGAATCAATTGCATCTTTGTCGAGCAATAATAAGTTCTGTGTGGGCATACATCATCTCATTTCCACTAAGAAATCATAAGTGTCCATGTTTCCACTCTGCAGCCTTTTCCCTTCATTTGTTCCGTTGACATGTGCAAATGGTCACCTGTGTGGTGTTCACTTTCTCTGAAATTCCTGTCAAATCACCAGCGCGCTCCTCTTTCTATGCTTTACCTTACCAATCACTCGCACTCTGGGCCAAGTCCCCCTTTTTCCTCATTCTAAAGTTATTGTTTATCAGCAGAGCTCCCAGACCAGAAGAACCAGAGCTCAAACTGTCACAGGCATTGACGAGCCCATGGTAATGTCCTTTTATATACATCACTTCTCACATTTTTACACTTTTCACATGTGAAAATTTTTAGTCATCTGTCAGAACACAAAACTAGAATTATACTCACACTTTTCTGTTTTAACAGCTCATCTCCTAAGCTTTTGTAAAAAATTTTAATGCAATTATATTTGGTGACATGCAGTTCAGTAGGTAAAAGTACCCAATATCTAACTTGTGGGTTAATACTGGGTAAATTTTCTTTAAGTTGTTTTTTGAGTATTATTGCAGTGAATACAGTAAGTCCCAATAAAGAAGTGACCATGTTGTGTAGCAGTTTTGCATAACTTTATTAAGAAGTGGTTAAAGACTGTTGTCTTCATAAACTGTAGTTCTGTACACCACTACTTGATTTAAACTGGCTCCCCAAATGTGATGAACTGTGGCAGCAATTCTATTATGTTTTGGAAAGTTGTGGTGTTTTTCTCCTCTCAACATTCCACACATTCCCCCCTCCACCACAAAAAAGTTTACTTGTGCTAATTTTGAACACTTGTTTTAACTTACCATTTATTGTTGTGAAATTATTGCCAGTGCTGTCCTGAATGTATCAGTTTTACTGTCATTTTAAATCTGCCTACCATCTGATGTACCCAGTTCATATCATCATTCAACAACCACTCTTACTCTTACTTCCTAAGAGTAATTAAGTAAATCATCTTCTGTTCTCAGTGTGTGAACTTTACAGGACTAATGGTTTAATATTGAAATTAAAAACATTATATATAGATTTTGAAGTTTTTCTAGTTTATTCAGCGCATCAAAATTGGCTTATGTATAAGAAAACAAGGTATTACTGATTGCAGTGCTAACAAATACAGTAGCCTTTTCTTTGCATGGAGACTTGTTTCCTCTTAAAAGTTTTGTTAGTGGTGTGCTGAATTGTGACAGTGGCTTTTAGTTTTTTTCAATAATTTTAAATTTCTAAATTGTATATTTGCAAATATAGCTGGTTTTACACTTTGTTCCATATTATTTAGATTTTATTATTACCTGGCCTTTTCATGTTCAGACAGGATAATCAAAATTCTGTTTTACTTTTTCTAAGAATGCTAACTTTTGTCAGTGGGTTTTTAGCGTCTGTTGAAATGCTGTAGGTGTCATTCTGTGTCTGCTCCCACAATCAGGTTCTTGCGTACTCATTTATACACTAAACAGATACCTGTACTCAGGTCAACAGTGCCAATAATTAGACCCAATGTAGATTTAACTGCTGAATATAGGGTTACATCATAATCCAAGTCGTACAACCTTCTGGTCGTTCTGGATTTGTTGTAATGCTATTACTATATTATTTTAAAGTAAGAATTGATGAATATGCATAAATCATACTTTTTTGACCATAATGTGACTTTCTGCTCTGTTCTTTACTCCTGAAGATTATTTATGATAATCTTCATAATATTCTTAAACTGTGAAATTTATTGTGCTTTAACTGTGCAGAACTGATTTTAGACGCTTTCTTTTGGCTATAGAAATTCTGTTTCGTTTAAAAGCTTTTAAGAGTGTGTAATGCTGTAAAAGGGGTCATCTCAAATAGAATTCGTTCAAAACTGGTACAAATTTCTGAAGTCAAATTGTCTGGACCTTAGTTCATCTTGATGGACTTCTTAAAATGGCATACTGCATGTTTACAAAGTACTGTCTCTTTGAAAATTATATTTCTGTCTTTGTACTAGTAATTTGAAAGCTTTATTTTTAGTTAAATCAAGCTATTTTAAAATCTTTTAAGGACAAAAATGTAATTGAAATTTAATATTGTGAAATAATATTTTAAACAAAATGCCTTTCTAACATTGGTACAGCTAAATATCTCAAACCGCCCACCAGCTTACAGAGCTTTGCTGAGTTTTTAAATTGCAGGTTTACAGTTTTATTTTTTAAATTTCTCATGCAGAGTGAAAACTGCCTGCATTTCCTATTTATGCCATTAGGTAGCAGTAAAATGCACCTGGAAGGAGAGAGGGAGGGGCAATGGGGTGGGTAGTTGATTTTCAAAGTGGATTCCATTCCTTGTTCTTAATGCGTTGTAGCTACAGCCGAAACTGTTACAGAAACTACCAAGGCTTTGTATATAGAGGTATGTCTGTTATACTTTTCAATTGCAAAATTGAGAGTGATCACTTTCTAAAACAATCACATATTCATGGCTTGTAAAATAGTCAGGATGGTAAGGAGAAACACTTGTTAATGCCTTTTTTGAACTGATCCTCCATTACATTTGAACTTGCTGTTCTTTGTCTAGGCTGCCATTCTATTCCCATGTGGTTCTTGAATGCAGAAATAATATATGAAGTAACATGGCACCATTCTATGTCTACAGCAGGAGATAGAGCACTGAATAGGAAATGAACCTTACATATGTTAAAGTAGACTTTTAAAGTGTTTTATTAAGTGATTTAGCTATTTTAAAATACACTTTAATCTTGCTTCATGTTCATGAAAAAAAAAAAAGTCCACATTGCATCCTGTTTCATGCTCAAAGCTTCCATGACAGAACAATAGGACCCTGTACTGTGTGAGTTGTTCATGGAAAAGGGATAAGTAGATAAGTCCCATCCATCATCTTACTCCATGTCCTGGTCAGGGTTGTGGTGGTTCAAATCCTGTTCTGGAGGATGGATGAAGATGTCAGTTTGTTGCTGGGTAGCCACATGCACACACATTCTCAATTTACTGTGACCAGTAAACCTGAAATGCATGTCTTTGGACTGGGAGGAAACTAGAAGACCCAAATGAAACCTGCTGAGACATAGGTAGAATACACAGTCCCTGACAAACCAAGCCAGATTTGAACACACACCCAAGCAGCGTAAGCACTGTGAGGCAGCAGCACTACTTGCTGCGCCACTGCACTGCTCAATAGTAAATAATTTTTTCTTAAGCTATAATAACTTAAAAAATTTTCTGATATGTGTTATAATGGGTGAACTTAAAAACAATTACAACTTTCAGACAAGACTTTGTAAGGTGAGGTACGAGTGTATAAGGTTGTTGTAGGGAGAGTGAAGTGAGAATGTATTTTGGATTTCAAGTTGAGTCCAATAGGCTTATTTGGGTGCCATAAAGCCAGGGAAACACTGATGCTTATTTTGAGCGTTGGGTTCACCAAAAATTACTAAAGCACCATCTAGACATTTTAACTACTGAAACAATATTGGTTCTTTATTTTTTTTTTTCTTACAAGGCAAAGTTGTTCTGCAACACTGCCCTTCTTAAATAACCCTCAGTTGTGATGTTTTTTGCTCTGCAGTCTTTCAAAACTTGCGAGTCACTTCTTCCGGATGTGAACTAATGTGTGTTCTGTTGTCTCACCTGGACAGTCTCCATCTGCAGCGTATGCTTTAACCACTCCTGGCTTGCCTCCGGGGTGGGAGGAGAGGAAGGATGCGAAGGGACGCACTTACTATGTAAACCATAACAACCGCAGCACCACCTGGACCCGCCCAATCCTGCAGGTACAGTGATTGGAATCTAACCTTTCCAGAACTGCTGTGTTCACCTTTCTGTGCCTTTCCTCCTTACTTTAACTCTGAATGGTCTTCCCTGGTTACCTTAGAAGGCACATAGTCTTGTTTTTTGTCACTACTTTTTCCAGTTTTGCTAACTGCTTGTGAAAAAAATGGTATTCTTTTCATTTATTGTCAGGGTGCTATTGATTTTTCCAAAGAAATTATTTTTTTTTCCTCAAAGAGAAGGTGAATGAGCCATTTATATAAAGTAATGATCCTTGTTTCTTTTACTAAAAACAAGTTAAAAATTAACTGCTCTAAGAATGAAGTAGAGTTGATAATGGATGTTTGCATAAATGTTCAGAAGTTATTTATGCCTTTTCATTTCAGGTCAGTTAATGCACCTGGAAGAGTAGTGGTTTAGAACACAAAGTTTTATTTGTATGCATGCTGTGGCTGGTTGGCTGTCTCTTTACAATCTTCTAGGACAAGTCTTTTTGTAGTGGGTGACATATTGGATGGAATACCCTCTCTGTGCTTCGGACCAAACGTGTCACGGGCTGGTTTCACAGTTAAAGCATCCCTCTCTACAACAGCACACAGATGATGGGGCCAGCACATCCTCTATCGCTGCTGCCAGTGCCACTGCTGCTGCTGCCACCACTACCACCACCAGTACCCCTTCCTCTGCAGGCACAGTTAGCAGCCACCTGAGCGAGCCCCAGCTGCGCCGTCCTCGCAGTCTGAGCTCCCCTACTGTCACCCTGTCTGCCCCTATTGAGGTGAGAGAGATACCCACCCTCCCACCTTCCACATCACTAACTCTCATCTTGCCCCTCACTTTTCTTTCTCTTCCAGTGTCAGCCCCTCAGTACCGTGTCTGCCTCCTGTCATCACCTTGCATTTTGCTATTAATCTCATTTCCCTTTTCATTTTTTTGATGTCTTCTTCTTTTCTGTCACTTTGACATTAATCTCTCCCCTTCTTCAAAAACATTTATCGGGCATATTTCAAGTAAACACACGTAGTACACATGGAGGAATGACAAGTTCAACAGTGTTTGTGGCCTGTATGATATAGTCACATTTTTTAAAATTTTCGAAGTACCTATAGTTTTTTACTAATTAACAAATTTCTGATCATTTTTTTCCAAATGTTAACGGTTTGCTTTTTATTTCAGTGTTTTAATGGCATCTAGTTTGGTGCCAAATATAATTTTACTTATAAGGTTGGTACCAATGTAAAATTACTGGGTATAATCCTTTTATATTTTGCTGAAATATTTGTATAGAAATAGGCAAACATTTAGAGGAGGAAATACATTTGAAATTATTCTGTCATTTACTAGCAAGTTGCTATGATATCACTGAGAGGTATTGGAGTGTTAATAATAGTTTGCTAATGCATAATATAAACTTATTGTGCTGGCAAATACTGGTGATTTATATTTGTCGCAGGTAACTGCTGCTTCAGAAATGGTCCCTGCAGATGAGAGCTTCAAACTTGTATAAAGCTGAATCATTCTTGACTTCTAGTATACAGAAAAATTTGGGGACTTTACACAGCTTGGAGCATCACAATCTGTACTAAAAATTGCAAATTTATAAATGTTTACACACCTTTTAAAATGTATTCTCCTCACACACTTCATGAAGTATTTCCTGTTAATGGATTCTGTTGAAGGCTTGCTCAACACTGGATTTGAAATGCCACACAGATGGCTTTGACAGGAAATGTACTATAACATATAAATTTAATTTGTCTGCCTGTCTGTCCATCCGTCTTGGTTGCAATATTTCTCTCAGACATGAGGATATGAACTGTACAAATTTGTTACAGCTTTTTCAATGATATAAACCAGTGTGTTTTTTCATGTGGTGCTCTGGTTTTTAGGCAGCAGTAAGGGAAAAGGCACATTTTGTATTTGCTGGAGCTGGAAAGCAGTTACTGTAACGCATACTGTTTTAAAACAGAAATGTTTTCTGTTATCATTTTGCTGAAGTAGTATTGGAAAGCCATGATCATCACTGAATGTTGTTCACTGTCTGGCATATATTCATTTGATTGAAAATCAATGACCTAAGTTACTTAAATTGCTTGACCATTGTATTGTGAAGAATACCAGACACTATGTGTTGTCATCCTGTGTGCTGCTGAATTAGTAGAGATTTTAAGTTCAGGTGCATCATTGCATTAATGGGTTTGACCCAACCGCTGGCATCATATTTAGCTTTTAACCTCAGTCCAGCACTATCAGGAACAACAAATCAATAATATTTAATTGAATGGTGGCACTGCAAATAAATATAATATGCTGTGTGCGCACGCTTTGTTTTGCAGGCATACACTTGTGACAATGCTCAACAAATACCTAACAAGAATGCTGTTTTACATTTCCTTTCACCAGAAGATACACTGTAGACTGTTACCTGGTGCTGCCTGGGTTATAAAGTGGAAAAGTTAAAAAGTAATAACACATTATATATTACAACTTATATTACCCTTATAGTGGTTGCAATTAGTAAATAAGTATTGTTAGTGTTACTGTATAGACAGACACTGCAGAGAGTGATGCACACACCAGTCACAGTCCATTGCAAAGGTGGAAAGGAAAAAAGTAAATATATCACTAACCTTTTTTGCCCTTATGTTATTAATGTGTGTAATACAATGTGTACCGTGTATAATTTTTAATACATTTTTACATTTTCACTTTGTAAAGATTTTAAAATTAGTTTTCATTTGCACACAGCATTTAGGCAACTGACCCCTGTTGCTATTTGGTATTGTGATCATGATCATGATGATGATGATGGCACTTTTGCATCTTTGAAGCACAACCCTCTATATACATGAGGCAGATATCTGCACCGCAGAAACCACAGTGAGTGTATATAACAAAACTATATAACTCTTAAACTTATTTCATTTATCAGACAACTGTCTATATCCAAGCAACATACACTGTGTGTATTTGTGTGACACAACTACGTGTGGTTCTAGGTCTTATTTCAAAAACCAGAGTAGACATTTTCAAGATACTAAATGGCTGTTTCGGTGTTTAATGATCATGACTATGCAAAAATCTCACTTAGGGTGAAAAATATCACTGTGCCAAATTTCAGGTCTGTGGCTTGAAAATACAAGCTGTGCATAAAGACCAGACAGAACAGACAAATGGACAGATTGAGCTTTATGGGAATCATAACATGACTCAAAAAATGCTTCTTATTAGTTAAATCGGTAGCAGAACTGTTCACAGGTGTGAACTTTGTACGCACTTTTATAGCGCTACTTGAGTCAAGGATTGTTGGAGGTTACCAGGGTACCTTGGTCTAGCTGTGTCAAATTCCTTGCAGGTGACAAGAGGCTATGAAACTGTTTATGTTTCTGAAACATCTGTTTTGTGCCATATAGATTCACACACTGTGTCTAGTCTTGTTTGAGAAAAACACTGTGAATCTGGTTAAAAAAAAAAAAATCGCAGTGGGAAAGTTGTGAGACAGTGTACACATAAAGGAACCATTGGCTGAGAATAAGTTGTATTCTGTAGCTAGTAAGCAAAGTTCATTGTGAAGAGTGATGGTGAATGTAGGAGACTAAGTGTAAACGCAAAGAAAATTCTATCCATTTTCCTTAACCACTTGGCTTGGTTAGGACTGCAGTGAAGCCTATACCAGAATTACTGAGCACTTGGCTGGCACACTATATCCTGGATGGGATACCAATCCATTGTAGGGTTCTCTCTCTCTCTCTCTCTCTCTCTCTCTCTCTCTCTCTCTCTCTCTCTCTCTCTCTCACACACACACACACAAAATGCAATTTATAGTGACTAATTAACCTAAAACATGTTTTTGAATGGTGGGAGGAAACCTGCACAGAGAGAACATCCAAATTCCAGACAGACTGAGCTGGATGTGAATCCATGCCTGAACAGTCCAGGTGCTGCCATGCTAGATGCAAAGAAATTTTTTTTAAAACAGATTTTTGTCTGTGAAGTACAGTATAATGAGCATGACATACAGAGTGGTACACCCCTGTGCTTGTACAATTCAAAGCTGGGTGAAAATTAGTTTTTTTGTGTGTGTGTGTGTTAGAGAAACACACATGGAATGTCTGCTTAAAATATCCCACCATTTCCTCTCTCCCAGGGAGCCAACAGTATCCAAGCACGTCGTGCGGTGAAGGACACCTTTTCAAACCCCCAGTCACCACAGCCCTCACCCTACAGCTCACCAAAGTCGCAGCACAAAACCACACAGAGCTTCTTGCCTCCAGGCTGGGAGATGAGAATAGCACCCAATGGACGGCCATTCTTCATTGACCACAACACTAGGACCACCACTTGGGTGAGAAGCTTTCTGCATTCCAGCATGGGATATGCAAGGTCAAAGTGTATTTTCCATTCATTTTCTACCTGCATTTATTACTTTACAACTCATTACTGTGAAACTTCTAATTGTCTTTTAATTTCTTGACAGTCTCAGCTGCACGTTTGCCTAGTCTAATTAAAGATTATAGATTGAACAAAGACTGGGGTTAATGCATGGTTAATAACCACTTCAGTTTAAGGATTAAAAAGCCTTTTTATCCACGCTTTATGGAACAACAGTTTAGAGTTGTCTAATTCTAATATTTAATTCTGAAAGAAGCAGTGGCAGTACATGGCCATTTGCTGCACTCAAAGCAGACAAGGTACTGGCACAGATGGTCGACACTGAGTTGTATTGATGCATAATGGTCTAGGCTTTTTACTGAAAATGAGAAAGTGCAAGTCATTTTAAAAGGCATACCATTTTAGCTCACGGACTTAAATACACTAAATCAGAAAACATCACTGCTAGTTTTTACCTGTGTGTTGCATTTACAATTCGGAGTGAACAAGTGCCCGCTTATTAAAGCTAATCTGAGTACTGCATTCATACAGTATGAGTATGAGTAGAAGCATGGAAGACGGTCCTACAGATGGCATATAACAAAATACCTTGTTCTTGTACCCTTAAGCAAGGTACGCCAGCTGAATGACTCCAGTGGAAAAAAAATCCATGTTTACGTATATGGAAACTTCTAATCCAGTCATAGAATAATAAAATAATAATAAAATTTCTTTATTCTATTACTAGTTATTATTGTATCATAAAGATGACATTAAATCCCCCCCCCCCTTAGGATAAAACAACAGATTTAGTGAGCTAGGCCACAATTTAGCCTTGGCTGATGCAAACTAAACCACAGTTCAGCTGATGTGCAAAATATAAATATGGCCTTGCGATTAGTGTTGAAAATGTTTAAATTTATTATGGGTTTATTTCCCCCTCCTGGTGTTAGAAAGTGATATTGCAGCTTGTGAATACCCTTTATGCACCTTTTTTTGTTAAATAATAAATGGATATGTGGAAAGTTAATATTGAATTTATATTTTTATTTCTTAACTACATGCTTATCACAAATGTTTAATTTCTTAAAATGAAGTTTTTGTTTGCTTCTTACTAAGAATGCTATGTTTTATTTTTGTTCTATTTCCATTGTTCCTGCAGCTCACATGCTTATCTGTACTCATCCGATAGTGTTTTATTTATTTAAGTTTCTAAAGGAACTTAATGTCCACATAAAAGTCAATAAACCTTTATCTTTAGAATTGCTTTTTTAAGTGAGGCTAAAAATTTAATGGTGCCATTACACAACCAGTTGATATGTATATGACATAATTTACATTATAAGCAGTAATGAGATTTGCTGCTCTGATATAAACAGTGCGGTGGATCATATTCACCTTTTTTTGTCTCTACAGGAAGACCCTAGACTAAAGTATCCTGTTCATATGAGGACAAAGGCTTCTCTGGACCCTGGTGACCTTGGTCCACTTCCTGTGAGTATGAAGATCTTAGGAGCGGTCCATTAACTTGTACTCTGGAGTGATTTGTGGTTCTTTGCTTATTGCCTTTTTTCTAATATGAGTAGAAGATAATTATATGGAGATTTATATACTGGTTCCCTTTGTACAGTAGAGCCATCTGAAACAAGCAGTTCAATAAAAAATATTAAAGCTGTAAGGAAAGATTGCAGGAACCAAGTCAATACCCAGCATAGGGCATAATTTTTTTTTCTGGTTTTAAGTCATAGTTATTTATATACCTTTGGTCTTTGGGGGAAAATCTGAAATTATACGATTAATAGTCATTTCTTTGGATGTTTTGTGAGACCATAGCAGTTTTATAATTCTATTTAGTCATTTATTTTTACATAAAGGTCTTATAAGGTCTTGTTTTGGAAGTGTAGTTTTGAAAGGATGCTTACTTTACATCGATACAGCTGCTGTTCCAGCCCTGGTCCCAGTACATCCTTTTACTGCCCCTTCAGCTCTTCCAGTTCCGCCCAAGTAGTGTCCCTGAAGCAGGCCAAAGTGTGGCACTGTTTTTTTTTGTCCCCCCCCCCCACACACACACACACACACACACACACACTGAAAACATCTGATAAGACCACGAACCTGACATGCAACAGAGGCCAGTGCCAAACAGTTATGAGAGTAGCCTTCTGCTTTTACCTGTTTGCCAGTGAATGTGCTAAAAAGATAGCTTAAAACCTGTCTTATTTTTTCCCTGCATTTTTTGTGAATAATTGTTTTGTATTATTGTAGGAAATGTTTCAAAAATAAGATGTGGCTTTCTAAATAAGACTAGATTTACCTTCACAATTGCTCATTAAAATGAGACCTATAAGTAATGTCTTACGGGCTGGTGGGTTTTTTTTTGTCACCCCCCCCTCTTTTTTGTTCCTTCTGGTTCTCTCCATGGCGTGGGACATCTTGTGTGCTGCATCTTTTGGCAGAACCTGCTGGAGGAGGTTGGTGCTGAATGCAAGCGCAGCCTCCCCAACCCCCATCCCCCCTCCCCCCCCGGCCCTCTGGCTGCCTGCAGACCGCACTCTCATAACTGGCATGGACTGTGTCTCATTGCTCCTCTGTCTACAGCCCCCTGCTGTCCCCTTTCTTTGAGCTCCACCCAGCCCTCCACCACACAGGCATCTCTACCCTTTCAGCCAACTGCCTAATTTGTGTTTTAATGAGGCAGCCAGCCCAGTATTTGCCCCATACCTGGGGGGGGGCTTTTTCCTGTGTAGCCCAGTGAACGCACCCTGTTGTGAGCTGCATGCGAGTGGACTCTCACCCCCAAAGAACGTTGCATTTCAAGGAAGGGGGGGGGTGTCACCTGTAGCGCTGTGCAGTTGTTTCCTATCCCACAGGCAGGTGGGCTGCAGCTTAGACTAACCTGTCCACTGTTGGGTTGTGAACCAGTGTGTTGCTTCTGTCACTGTGATGTCAGTGTGATGGTGTGTGCTGCCAAATGTGAAGCCTTTTCAGTTTCTCTCTGTCTCTCTCCCCCCCACCCTTTCCCTCCCTCTTGGTTCCTGTAGCCTGGCTGGGAAGAGCGTGTTCATACAGATGGAAGGACATTTTATATCGATCACAGTAAGGCTGCAACCTTAAAATGTATACATCAGTCATGTAATGAGCACAGATATGATGTGCTTTTGTTCACACTAGATTCAGTGTCAATGAAATGCTGTATCTGTAGGTCGAATATAAATTTGAGATCAACTTAAGTTGTGTTTAGCTGCTATTTTTTCTATTATTATTTTTTCTGATTAAGGCTATATTAGGTAGATTTATATGGCACGATGGTACAGCTCAGACTAATATTTGCTTCGTAATGCCTGATCTGTGCTTTGAGGTGTAGGTTCGAATTCAGCTCAGGGTGTGCAGGTTTGGCATGTTCTTCCTGTGTTTGCATCCCAAAGACATAGGAAGGCAATGATAAACCACTTCCATCCCCTGCTTTATCATAAAAATCATGAGCAGTTGCCATGACACGAATTTGGCTAGGCCCCATGTGCTCCACCCATAGGCATTTTTATTGCAGAACCGAAACCAGCAGAAAAGAGCAATAAAATGTTTCACTAGCACTTGACTAGATCATTACCAAATCTGTTTAAATTTAAGACTCTAAGACCACCCAATGGGAGGATCCTCGCCTGCAGAACCCGGCCATCACTGGACCTGTAAGCACAATCCTGCCTGCTTCACTCTTCAACAATTCAGCACTTTTCAATTGCTGCAGTATTTGATGATTTACTTTCACCACTCTCTCTCTCAAGGCGGTGCCATATTCCAGAGAATTCAAACAGAAATATGACTACTTCAGGAAGAAATTAAAGAAACCGGTAAGAAATGCAACAAGGCTGAATTTCTGTTATACGTATAATGGTTTTGCCACCCATGTCCTGTCCTTCACTAATTTCCTTTGAGGTTCCTTGTGTGTAAGCAATATGGGAATATTTTGAATCGGCTACTGTGATTCAAGCACAGGCATATTAGGTGTCCTTGTCTGGCATGCACCAGATTCTGCCTGTTGCATTTCACATGCTCCATTTGTTGCACAGATCATGTCATACATTGAAAAGTTTACCAGCTGTCAGTGTCTGACCCTCTCTCAGGCGGACATCCCTAACAGGTTTGAGATGAAACTGCACAGAAACAACATCTTTGAGGAATCGTACCGGCGCATCATGTCCCTTAAGAGGCCCGATGTTCTGAAAGCGCGATTGTGGATCGAGTTTGAGTCTGAGAAGGGGCTGGACTATGGGGGTGTGGCCCGGGAGTGGTTCTTCTTACTCTCCAAGGAGATGTTCAACCCTTATTATGGACTCTTCGAGTACTCAGCCACGTGAGTGAATAGAGTGAACCACCACTGACAGTGAACTGCACTTAGTTTATGTGATACATATTTTTAAACTTGCGCCTAAATGGTGAATGCTGCTTGGGGTGAAAAATTACACTCAGCAATAATTTTTTTTCTGTGCATTTTTTTTGTTTTGACTTTGCACTACACAATGTTTTGAGTAATGTTTGCAAAACAACAAACTTATACAGTTTCATGTTGTCATATTATTACTATGTTCTGCATATTGTGCATTTAAATTTTTTTGAAATTTTGGTAATTCTAAAAGTACAAGAAAATGTACATTATGTAATGATTTTACTTATGAGGGTATTCTATAGTCAGCATTCTTGCCTTGTGTGTTTTTCATATACATATATAATTTGCCAAATAAGAAACTGCACCATGTATAATAAAATGAATAACATTTTAGCAGTACATTTGAAAACAAAACTGAAAACATGGTTGCACAAATAAACCTGGCATTAGAAACGCACCCAAAAATCCCTTTTAAAATAATTTACCACTATTATAAATTTACGGTACATCCTTTGCATTATGCACGCGTCCTGTTGAGCACTGCAAGAGCTGTGTTTCTGACTTGATATTGTGTATAATACTTTCAGTGGATTGAATGCCCCACCTTTGATTGCCCAGGTGCATTATTTCTTCAGTCAGTCAGCTATGTGGAATTGTTTTAGGTCAGCGTCTCCTGCAGAACTCAGAGGTTTCAACCTTTTTTTCAACCACTAGAGCACTGGCTGCTGTGCCCACTTTGCACTGTCATTGCCAATAGCCAGATACAAACAGTATTTACCTAAGTTCTTTATCTTTGTTTGCATTCATCTTTTATCTTTAGCCTGCAAGGTCATAGCTCTGTCTGCTTTCAAAATATCTCCAATCTGTTTTTGCATAACCTTTCTTCTCTGTCCCAGGGACAAATTAAGTTCAATCACAAAAAAACTTAGTAAAAAATATTTATTTGGCAGTCAGAAGTATCAAAATGGTTTATGAACAACGCACTCATAGAATGTATTTACATTTGAAGTGTAATAATTTCATTATTCAGCACCAAATTTATAATTTTTAAATTTTTAGCAGTTTTACAGCTTTGAAGGAAAACATTCAGATTCACAGAACGAATGGTTTTAAATTCAGCTTGTGCTGCTTGCTTGCTCAACTTTACGCAATTCATATTTTTGTCCAGATATTTTCCTTTAAGATTAAGCAGAAACCAAGAGATGAGTTATTTCCTGCATCATTGTTTTGAATGACTGCTTCTTTCAGGTGACTGTTGATTTGAAACTGAATTCCTGAGATGTGCTGAACTGTGCACATAAGTGGATGTGTGGATTTTAAAAAGTAATGCTATTAGTCTGGCCAAAGCAGGAAACAGCAAGGTGATCACTAAATAGAACAAGTAAAATTGTTTACAGTCCTTACAGTCCAGCTATCATAGCTTGAGTTGTCATCCTTTACTAGAAACATAATTTACTCACAGTACCCACTGCCTCACACCCTGTGCCTCTGTACTTTATCACTTTATTTTCCTCTTTTTTCTAGGGATAATTACACCCTACAGATCAACCCCAACTCTGGTCTCTGTAATGAAGACCACCTCTCCTATTTCAAGTTCATTGGTCGTGTGGCAGGCATGGCTGTGTTCCATGGGAAGCTGTTGGATGGCAAGTTTTAAGAATCAGCAAAGAATACACATACCAGTGGCAGTACTCTCAAAGCCTTTGTGATGCTGTCTTTTGTCCAGTTTTTTAGGCGAACTGTTTCATTATTCACCTGGTTCAGTTTGTGTAAATTACTGCTAATCAAAATTTTACCAAAGTGCTTGTTGTTTTCTGGCTTATCCTTCCTTTTTGTAGAAAAATGAATTTGTCATTTTGGTGTGTTTGTCTGAGTCAACTTTTTTTCTTGTCAGGTTTCTTCATCAGACCATTCTATAAGATGATGCTTGGAAAACCAATTTCATTGAAGGACATGGAGTCTGTGGTAAGATGTACTTTAGAGGATGCATCTTTTTAAAATATATATGCCTGCAATAAATGCATATAGGAAATCTGTTGTAAAGCACTGGTAAAATTCTTAAAATAAATCTATTTTCTGTAATATATTGGTATACAAGAACTTTAGTCCAGTTTATAATTAGGCTGTTCTCTCTTTAATATTGTTCCCTTTCTGTAGGACAGTGAATATTACAACTCACTGAAATGGATTCTGGAGAACGACCCCACAGAACTGGACTTGCGGTTCTGCATTGATGAAGACAACTTTGGCCAAGTACGCGGCCCTTAAATTCATTTTTATTCTCATTGTACTTGAATATATGAAACGAATAACACCCAAGATCTGGCACTGAACAAAACTTTTCTTTAAACTAAAATATAAACACTTAGTTTTTGTTCTGAGATATGTGTATGGCCATGTGCACAAAAAGTAATACATTCAGAGGTTAACATTTTTATTAAAATCATGTCTGTACTAATGAAGGGCCTGAAGGTAAATATATACTGCTTATATAAATGGGTAAACAGTTTAAAGCAACACATCACTACCTTGGTCAGCTACATGTTTAAATTGAAAAAATAAAATGGAAGGAAAAAAATCATTATATATTACTGAATATTACCCACTGATTAAATGTCCATTTTAAAGGTTCTGAGTTGTAGCTCTGCTGTTGCAGGCTTCCTCTGAAAATGAATGATGTATTTGTGAAATAAGCTATCATGAAAGTTTTTAGTTGAATGGAGCAAAAATGCAAGCAGTGACTCAAAGTCAACACCATGTGTCTGAGTGGGCTGAGTGGCTTACAGAAGGGAGAGTGGATGTAATGGGTGACACACAGTAGGGCTGGTCTTCAGTTGCCAGAAACGGTGGGTGCACAGGTCTGATCTGCCTAGTGTTTGAGTCATGTTGGTAGAGGACCAGCAGAATGCACATTTGAGCTAATCTGTAATGAAATGATGGGAACTAGAGTAAAATTCAGTGTTACAGCTTATACTGGTATTTAATGTATGTGTATCTAACAATTCCTTTATACAGTCTAAATATTGTATCTGTAGTGCTCTGAATAGTAGTGATCCAGGGTGTGTCCAATCTTGTGATTGTATCTATCTACCACAGACATATCAGGTGGATCTGAAACCCAGTGGCTCTGAAATGGTTGTCACAAATGACAATAAGAAGGAGTACATAGAGTAAGTAAAGAATTTGCTGAATGGTCTCTGTGTGATACAGATATATTTTGATTATGTTTACGCTTTTGTCACTGTTAAAGGACATTCAGAATAGTGCACAACATTTACACAGTAATCATGAAGTATTTTGTAGAGTATGTTGAATTATAGACAACACATGAAGTATAGTGAATTTGAGATGAGCAGCATTAACAGAGTATAAAACTTTTGTCATTTTTCATAGTAGTTTTTCTGCTCTTCATTTCACAGCCTTGTTATCCAGTGGAGGTTTGTTAACAGAGTCCAGAAACAAATGAATGCCTTTTTGGAGGTAAGAAAAATTCTTTATCCCAGTCACCAAAATATTTATATCTGCAGCCACTTGGTGGCAGCAATGTGTGAAGAGTTGTTTGTGAGCATTGAGGCCAGTTACCGGGCAGCTCTGTGTGTTAGTATGTTCAAAAGACCCCTACAGTAAAGAGTTATGAGCATGGGGTCACTTTGAAGGGGAGCTGAAGGAACAGATGCAGAATATGTACAGTGTATGTTGATTTACTGAACATGTTTTCTTTTTTCACAGGGATTCACAGAACTGATTCTAATCGACTTGATTAAGATATTTGATGAAAATGAGCTTGAGGTATCATTAAGTAATTATAAACTCTTTAAACTCTTAGTTACTGATTACTGCCATTAAAACGACTTGTTCTTGGCGTTTAATAACTTGCTGAACTGCTGCCTAAGTGCAACCATATTTGCTTAACATTCCTTCCAGGGGTGTTCTGGTCAGTCAGCTTGGCAGTATCAGTAGGACTAGGTGTCCTATCTATGATTTATCAACTGTTAAGACAAGCTAGATGTCCTGGCTCTTGGCTGATCTTGGGACATGTTCTGCTCTGTGTCACCCTCAGCTGCTGATGTGTGGCCTGGGTGATGTGGATGTGAATGACTGGAGGCAGCACACCATCTACAAGAATGGCTACTGCCCGAACCACCCTGTCATCCAGTGGTTCTGGAAGGTGAGCCATGACACAGTGTACAGCAGTTGTAATGTCTTTTAAAGGGGGTTGGGTCCACAGTTGCTGTTACTAATCTTAGCAACATGTTCTTATTTCTGTTTTGTAAATGTCATTTAACCCCTTAATGTTTGAACTGTGTTCATGCAAGATGCATAAGGAGTAGTACATATTTAAACAAATTAGATTATTGCTCGTAACCTCTTAACACATCAGCAACATGACCCAGTAAACAGAACTTTGTTTTTTTTTCCCCTGTAATATTATGTTATGTGGACAAAATGCTGCTAAAATGCCACTCTAATGCTAGTCCACATGAATTTTTCTCTCATGACCTAGGGAAGGACCTTATGTCAAGGACTTTCAAATAAAATACAATATCACACAAATCATGCAGTCATGTAAATGTGGATGCCACCCAGAAATCTTCTCTAGCATTTGTGTTTTTCATAAAGATCATCAAAAGTAGCCAAATGATCTATAACAAGACATGGACACTTCAGAAAATGGTAGCAGTGAATTTTCATGAATATGTTATATACAGTGCAGTTAAATTTGAACCAAAAATTGATGACTAAAATACTGAAACTAGCAGTATTTAAGTATGACTATGCCATACCTATAAAATGTGATTAGAGTTAATGTTCTTCATGAAACATTGTCTAATTGTGACCTTGTTGAGTTTGTGCTTCTTCTGTACACTTAGTGAAAAGTTGATAGGAGATCAAAGTCTGTTTGTGTCTGTAATGTTTGCTCAGATGAAAGGCCTGGCCCTGGTGGTGCTGGCCCTGGTTATCAGCAGCCTGTAGCCGAGATTACTGTCTTCACACAAAGTCATGTTATCCGTAGACCAGGCAGATTTAAACAAGAGCCACACAAGTATTTTTTTTATATATATAATTTTGCTGCCCCCCCAGTCTTCTGCTGATTTTTATCTCCTGGTTCTCTATGGATCACTCTTTATACTGGTTTTTGCTCTACAAGAAGCCTATATTATATTGTGTGTATAACGTGTATAGTTATTTGCAGAATACCAATAGTGGTATCTTATTTAATGTTGCTCCATAAAATCTCTAAAATAGTTTTTGATTACAGTAAGTATGGGTGCTGAGTTAGATTGCTAAGTTTTAAGTTGTATTATTCTCTTAAGTTTCACAAATTTCCAAGCTGAACTGTGGAAGTTTATTTCTAAATATACATATGGAGCCATTTTATACTGCCTGTACTTTAAGGGCTCTAATGGAGTTGTTTTTGTTAGATGGCTTCTTTTTGTTTTACAGACAGCACCAGTTCACAGCATCAGAAAGATTAAAATGGTGCATTGAAAAATTGGCCATACATTCACATGCATAAAACATGAGGATGATCACGTACCTCTTAGGGTCCACCTCAGTCTCTGAACTTTCTAGAACTCTTTTGAATTGTCATGCAGCTCAAATATTAATTTTCAAGCAGAACAACACTTCAGTTTTTGTTTTGCTCTCTAACCCCTTTTTCCCCCACAGGCGGTCCTGTTGATGGATGCAGAGAAAAGGATTCGATTGTTGCAGTTTGTCACGGGGACGTCGCGTGTGCCTATGAATGGCTTTGCAGAGCTATATGGTGGGCATTACGTTTTGAAACATTTATAAATTCTCATCTGCACTGCTCCTGTCTTGCACTCGTAGATATTCCAGTATTGCTTATGTTTTTTCTTCATTTTTTTTCCTCGCTCGCTCGCTTAAATAACTTTGAAACTGTTGTATTTGTATTTGAGCGTACGGTGGGAGCGGTATCATTCAATGGGTTGCTGTCCTTAATCTTTGTCAGGATCCAATGGGCCACAGCTGTTCACCATTGAGCAGTGGGGAACACCGGATAAGCTCCCTCGTGCTCACACCTGGTATGTAAGACTTTGAGTGGACCCCCAGCAGCAGAAAATGCTGCAGTCACCCTCTGCTTTTTCTCCACTTTCTACTGAAGGGCCAGTAGAACATGAGCCAGGATGTGGGTGATTAAAACAAAATGTCACAGCTTGGTGCTAAAGAGAATTATGGACGTCCACATTCACTCCCCAGATGTGCTCATGTGTTTGAGTTCATGCTGGCTAAGTTGCAGTTCACACAACCCTGACTACTCAACACCTCTTATTCACACTGAAGTGAGAGTGGGTGTGTTCTCTTACAGTCTTAAGTATTAAAGGTGTGGTTTTTCACTTCCCTAAATAAATGATTCACATAGCGATTCTTATGATGCAAATGTGAATGTTTACGCTGCAATCTTTAAACATTTTCTCAGTAGTTCTAAAAAAGAAATGACTATTAGTGTTATTTAGCTACATACTAAACTCTTAAACTTCCTGTCCTATGTCCTTGTGCAGTTTCAATCGGTTGGACCTGCCTGCCTACGAGTCGTTTGACGACCTCCGCGAGAAGCTGCTCATGGCAGTGGAAAATGCACAGGGCTTTGAGGGCGTCGACTAAATTTCTTGTGCAGATACTGAACAGAAGGAGCTGCCATTCATTCTGCAGGTCACAGCTGCCACAGATGTGTTCATACATGCAAGCGTATGTATACATATGTGGGGCTGTGCACTTTGGGACATCTGTGTAGTCAGTTAAGTGCGTGGCCATGGTCTCCTTTGCCTGTTTCGCACTGTGTTCCTGGGGAAACTGAAGAGGCATTGAGATTTTTTTTTTCTTCCCTTTTTTTCCATCACAAATGGAACTTCTGATTGCTCTGGTATTCATACTATGCTGTTGGAGGCATGGTGCTGTAACTACTTTGCATTCTTTAACTGCAATGAAATAATGGGAAATAATCACTTGAACAAGTCTTGTATCACACCACTGACTTACTTTAGGAATAATAACACATCACTGATGATTATTACTGGCCGTGCCATCCTCACGATGTGCTGAATCTTTCCTTACTGATAAAGCTTCTCCACATGTTGTTTTTCCACAGTTTTTTTTATATCTTTCTTTGCAAGTCAAGAAACAAGATGTTCATAATCATTTTTAGATTTTTATTATTGTTATTAATATTATTATGCATCACAAAGTGTATTTGTATTGTACAGTGTTCTGTATTTTAGACTGTGTATCAAATCATGAATCTGATCATTGGAAAAGGAAACTGCATATCTTTGTGTAAAAATAAAACATTGTTTTTGAAGTCCTGCAAAAACAGCATGAAAATGTAACTAGTATATGCAGTGATCACATAAAAAGGGCATATTTCGATATTGGAAAATAATCCCCAAAAAGAAGGTAAAGATGCAAAAAATGCATTTCTCCATATGACATTTATTATATAAATATTATGCTTATTCCTATTCATAATACACTAAATTAAGTTTGTTTGAATCACTTCTGTTATGTTAGTACTAAATTTAAATGAGTACTGATAGAAAAAATGAAGCTGTGCAACAAAATGTGATTGTCAGTATTTTAGCAGCAGGTTCTTACAGATGGAATCTTTCCCTTAATTATTATTATTTTTTTTTGCCTTTTTAATACCACTGAACCCAAAGGGCACTTTATCACACTAAGGTCACGTTGCCTGTCATCTTTAACTTGAATGTGATTATTTTCCCTGAGCACTCATTTACTTGGTGCAATATATATATATATGTATATTGTCTGTAAATCTGGCTGCTGCTAATGTATAAACTGACAGTTGTGGAGCAGAGACTTCAGACTGGATGACCTTTACTTACGTTTCCCACGTGTCCTGTTCTCAGTCACAGTGACCTTGATTAGAAGACCTGAGACTGTCCTCTTTTGTTAAGGATGTGCTCCTCAGCTATACCTAGTCCGATTAAAGTGTCATGCCGAATGCAACAAAGTTGGATGGTTGGATCTTTGTGCTAAATGGATGTTAGTCCTTGTTGAGCATCTAATGTCCCTGCACTTCAGGGTCCCCCAGTCTGAGTCCTGGCAACACAAACTGTTCTATTTAGTTTAACTCAAATGTTAACTTGAGCGAAAAATGCAGCTGGACACATTAATGAAATAGGTTTGTTTTAATATTTTTTTTAAACCAAATTTGTATCGGTGAGGAACATCTATACCTTGTTGTTATAACCCCAGCTAAAGAGATTAAGGAGCTTTAACCAGATTTCTTTCTTTACTCGAATGTTTACATGGCAGTTCTTGGCCTTTTATAATTGTTGTCTCAGCATTTTCAAGAATAATTAAAACAATGTACATATCTAACTTATAGGAAGACTGTTCCTTTAAATTACAAATTTGGTTTACTTTCTCTTGAAAAGTACATCTTAAGATGATGTGATAATTGGAGTTGAAAGATTAAAGAATGAGCAGATTAAGCAAGTACAATTTATGAAGTGTTCAGCCAGAACAAACACTGCTGTACTTGGTGTGTGGCCATGACTAGGACCGGGGGAAACCCACTAAACTTTACTAAGTTCTTTGAGAAACTGGATGCCCCAGATTGATCCAAATACGTGGAATGTTTTGTTTGTGTTTGACCTGTCCAGAAAGGTACAGTAGCCTTTTAGGTTCCAATGGTTCTTCCGAATAATAGCCATATATTACTAACAAGCAAGGGCAAGTGAAATAAAAACATGGTCAAACAAAAAAGAACTGATGCTCCCTGGTCCTTGTATATGCATCCATGTATTATTAAAATGAAATGAGTATTATTTATGACTGCATTGATTTTTTAAAAAAAATAAATACATGATACATATTTATTAATTTAAGAATTAAGTGTATTGCTTAGTTTTCAGAACATTCCTTAGAGAGCAGCAGGGGAAGAAATTCAGAGTTCTGCAGTCCTGCACATATAAGTCCACAATAGGGGTGGTGTTTAGTCTCGATTTTTCTCTCATACGGGGGAAAGTCTAGAAAATCAAAAGGAGAATTTAAGCGTAATATTTTTTTACTACTTTGCTGTATACGGCACTGTTATAACTTGTATTGTGTAATGAATGTGTGTCTTAAAAAAGGGGGAAAACTCAGTAAGGTTATTGAAATATACATGCAGTGAATTATCGGCAAAAAGTAGCGAATAAGGTGACATCAGAACAGGATTAGCTAACGGTTTGCCACCTTAATTGTTTTTTCTAAAAATGTTAGAAAAATCTAAAAATCAAATATATTTTTCCTTGTGTTATGTTTAAAAATAGGCTTTTCAATATGTATGCCACCCTGAGCAGCGTAAAGCAGTTCCTGATAACAGGTGTATAGATGGAATATTTTTGTGACTGTCTTAAATCTAAAATCCATACATTTGAGGGGAGACTGTTTTGATATACCATGTCCAGTAGGTACTGCCTACACTATTTCAAAGTCTGTACATTATTGAACTGCTACTCCTCCTAACCATTTTACCCTGTCATCTGGAGCCTATCCTGGCAGCAGGGAGCACAAGACCATAAAACTGCCCTTGAATGGGATACCAGTTTGTCACAAAGTGACCATATGCTTTATGGGCAATATACAGTAGCCAGTTAACCTGAAACCCCCACAGACACAGGGAAAACATGCAAACCTACCTCACGCCCGAGCAGCTCAGGTGCTGTGGGGCAGCTGCGCTACTCACTGAGCCACCATGTTCCCCACTGCTGACCTACTACCCTTCTATTAATCTGTGTTCAGGAGCCTATGTATTTTGTTCAGAACTGCTAATAATGCTGTGAACAAATAATTTTCAAAGAAGAAATGCAAACAACCAATTATTGTCAAGTTTACTCACTAGCTGAAAAAGTCACATATTTCTTTTAAACTAAATATTTATAGTTTTGTTGACCTGAATTTATTTAGGTTCTGCAGGTGGTGTAGTGGTTAAAAGTATTTTCTTGCTGTTAAAGCACCTCTTTCAAATCTTGGTCACAATACTTACCTCCACTAAAAACTATCCCAGTAAATAAGTACTACTTTGTTCAAATTTATCACTATGTTGTCTTGGACAATTTCTTACATACTGGAAAACACTGGGATGCACAGCCTCAGTATACACAACTTTAGCTGCATTAGAGAGAAATTATCATACCAGCTCTGGGTTTGCACATTACACGTGCTGTTATAATGCAGCGCCATAACACAGCTCTAGAAGTTCCTTTGAAAGAAATCAAGAAATTCAAAGTTCATGTGATGCAGTCTTGTGATGTAAAAATGTGCAGTATGGCAGTCTGTAAAGGACATGGTTTGCTAATAGCCTTAGTTTCAGGTATCATGTTCACTTTCTCAATGCATAGTCTCCATTTCAATCTCCTAAATAAATTGTGATCTGGCCAAAAGTGTAGAAAAGTTCATTGCCAAAAATTGCCTTGTTTATTTTAAGTTGTCTTTTTTAATATAAAATTCATTGTTGAATGAATGATTAAGAATCAGAGTACCTTGGACTGTCTCCGTTTGACACACGTCTCTGGAGAGGTCTGATCTCCTTACTTGTGAACAGAGGCCTTTGTGCCCCATGTGTGTTTGCAGTGCTTGGCACGATGACCTGTGTATGTCCTGTGCCCCACGATCCCCTGTATGTTACATGGTCACCTGTGTGTGCAACGAAACATTGCTTGCAGCTTTTAGAGCAGTGATGTAAAAGGTAGCCTAGAGGTTAAGACCACTGAACAATTTGAATATTGCTGGTGGAAGCTCTTCACCCAATCCTAGCTGCTGATTTGGAGAAAAGCATACGTCAAATAAGAGTAATTTAAAAGCCGTGCCACTTTGAGAAGTCTTACATAAGGTACCTAATATAGCTATAGTGTATTCAAGTTGGTACAGCTGACTACGTGAAAAAAGCACATCTTCCATTCAGTGCGCTCCTGCGTGGTGTTGCGCTGAGCCGCATGCCTTACACAAGATGAACTGTGTCCCCACAGGGATATCACACTAATCAAATTTGAAGTTTGAAATTTTGAGTGGGTGTTGGACAGGATGGACTTGGTGCAGAACGCAACACCGTGGTCCAGTGCCATCCTGCTTCCATGTTGCCAGCGTAATAAACACGAGATACCAAGCAAACAAACAGTATAACACCACCCAAATGTGCTTCTCTTGCAAGAAATATGACCGTAATCAAAAGGGTGCGATATCCTTAGAAGGAAGAGAACTCAACACCAGTTTTGTCATGTCAACAAACTTTTATCCCAGTGTCAGTTCTGGAATTCTGCATGATAAATGGACACTTGAAATATATACTTATTTCAATTACCTTAATGATCAATAGGTAAATGGCAGAAAAACATGGTTTTTGGTGAGGCATGGAGCACAAACTGATAACAGCATCTAATCTTACATTAAACTTGTTTTACTGTTATTAATAGTAGTATTATTACCCTCTCCTTTCAATGCAGTAAAACCTTTTTCTGATCTGTACACTTTTGTAAAATGTGTTTTTTTTTCCTGTGTATACGGTGAAAGGAACTCCGTTCATTCACACAGACAATCTGACAGTTATCAGTTCCAAGGACAAGCAAATAAAATTTTGCAGCTGTCCTGGGACACTTTATCAAAACCCCAGTTTCTAATCATAAACAAGCAGAGAGCCAAATTCTCTTTTAGGCACAAGCACAGTTTTATAACGTGTGGCTTTGCAGCATCTAACGTGAGCTTCTGTTCTGCAGTAATTCTTTTTAGAGAATGACGAATTAAAAAAGTAAAGCGCATTTATTGAAAATGTTATCGTGAAATATGTGGATGTTATTAAAATTGGTTTTCTGGCTTTTCATCTGAATGATTTATTTCAGTTTCTGTTAAATGAACTGTGCCAGGAAGGAACATATTGGTTACTGCAGTGTAGTACCACAAAAAGAGAGAAACAGGTGACATCCTACCAAAAGCCTGACTGACATTATCTGACTGGATTAAACTAGAATATATATTAAACCGAATATATTTTAACTAACAAAGTAACTGCTACTGGTGTCCCATCCAGGCATAGGTTTGCAGCCCAGCACCTTATGACTGCGGAATAGGCTCCAGACCACCGTGGAGCGGTTGACAGTAATGGAAGGATGGAAAATAATTGCTTGTGCAAACAATTCTTCCAGAGGAGCACTGCAGGCAGCACACCCCAGATACATATTCTAAAGCTGGTTAGTTATTTGTGATTTTACATTCTAAATTAAAATAAGTATTCAAAAAAGCAATGACTTCATCAATACGAATACGAATTGAACAGACTCACTGGAGGGACCAGTATGTACAATATATGTTGTAAAATGCGGTTTGGGATGTCACGTACTTCTCTGACACCTTTCCAGGGTCAGTTAGAGTTTTGTCACAAGTTACAAATAAATACTCATGGTAGAATGCAGTGGAGCTCTTGAAACATGAGAACATCACTCATCTGATCTGAAGTGTATGAAGCATCAGCTAACCCACCCAGTAACTCTGTATGCACTTATGTAGCACCCAATCCTTTTATTTTCCAACTTCATTGCCAGGAAAGTGTGATGTTGTATGCAGTTTTATTAAGTAAATGAATATACAGTAAAAGTGTATATGCTGTTTTGTAGAATATGAGGCTAATTAATAAGACCATATAATGAAAAATAAACAGCAAGTTTATTGCAGCACAGAGCCGGTCCGGCCCTTACCCATCCAAATCGATCAATACTTTGCTGGTGCTTATCACCAAAACAAACGGATTGTTTGTCCAATCACCCCAAGCTACATAAAGGCCGTAGGAGGGAAAGTACAGCGGCCAGAAACTCGCTGTCTCTCACCCTGTGTGAACTCTAAGGAAAGGTGGATTAGTACTATGTTTTTGTATGGGTGACCACAGTAAATCCATGACTCAGGGTGAGAGCTCACCAGGAAAGATGTGTAGTAGGGCATTCTATCAGGCACATGGTAAGTTACTGCCTTCTCCTTGGCTCTTCAAGTATTAAGGATCCAGATTTGTTTAATTCGGTCTCCAGTGTACAAGATGACATCAGAGGAGGTAAAGCTGGGAACACAGGAATTGCGGAAATTGCTTTCAAATTCCAGAAGAGGAAAATATGGTAATTTTACAATTCTATTTTGCTGAAACTTACAAACACATTCCTTGGAACTTCTGACTGTGGAATTTTTATTAAAATCCTTAAAACATTTTAAAAACACCGTGCTTATATCTAATTAAAAAAGTACAGAAAGTTTTTGCTACGATCGCGATATAATGTTGCACGGGAAAGCTTGTATCGAAAGCTATTTAGTGATCACTTTTTTCTAATTTGGAGACTTTTTGACAAAAATAATTTCATCTCGTAAGGGACCATATCGCTAAACATCAAAAAAGCTCTCTGCTGTAGTGCTTCAGGAACTGTTATGGGAGTGTAAGGTTGAGCTTAAACTTCCACACCAAGGTCCCCGTGGCTCTGCAGCTGCCAGTAGAACCATGTTGTGTGAGTCTTAACTGAGCTGTAGAGAGCAGATCGACGGCTAGTTTCACCCGAAATCTGACAAATTTGACCGTTTTCTGCTCAGCCTCTACATCAGTGTGTAGCAAGAGGGCTGAGACATCATTACTGATGTCACCTATTAATTCTATATATATCATAATGCAATAGCTCTATTCTACTGACACAGATGTAGCAAGGTTTTTTTTTTACTTTGAATGAACATAGCTTCAAGGACGATGAAATTAACATGTATCTGAATCAAGCGTAGGTACCGTCAGAGTGGGACATGTAATGTTAAATTTTTAATAGTTTTGTAGCATAAATTTTTACATATCACAACAGTTTTTGCATAAATCTTTAGATATCAGTTTAGGCAGGTGCTATCTGAAAAATGCAAGAAAAAAATCAATTCCAATTCAAATTACGTTACAAAAACAAACACAACTTTACGAAGCACTGTTGGTATTTGTATTTTTACCTCAATTGTTGTGCTGCACCACAGAGGTGTGAACTTCCTAGGCAGAATATCAGTGAAAGTGAACAAGGGGTCTCTGTTTCCATCTCTCTCTCTTTCTCTCTCTCTCTCTCTGTTCCTCTCTTCCTGATGCATAGTCCCTCCATCACTCTCCTCCAGAGGTGTGGAGTGTGACAATGGTGTTTGTTTCCACTGTTATCAAACGCCATTATCACACTAAATAGCTATGGTGAGAGGTTTCCTTCAACTGCGGGACTCATAGTCTCCAACACTGCAGTACACAACAGTCTTCAGTCACTTTTTGCTCATTCTGTACATGCAAACCCATAAACATTTTAAAGTGGAGCTATGTTTTATCTTTTAAATAAAGCATGATTTATTTAAAATTGCTGTTGCTGTTGATTTTTGTTCAAATTTACTTTTATCCTTCTGGACCACGCATAAAAATATAGTAAGTAATGTTCCGGAAAGAAACAAACTTTAGTTTGGCGAGCGACTTGGCTCTTATACGCCGTGTCCAACATCTCATCTTACAGAAGTGCCTCTATGGCCCTTAAAGCTCTGCTATGCGAGCTGTGTATTCCAGTCCCTCGACTCGGGTGAATTTTGTGAATCACCAGGCAGCAACACGATATGCTATCAATATAGAACACACATTCTGAATGCTTTTTTAGAAACAGAAGATCCTTTTTACGTTTTAATGAGCGGTGCCATATTTTCCTAACACATGTTTTCGACAAAGCAAGAGTAACATCGAGACAAGTATAAAACTGATGGCTAAAGTAAAATAGCTCAGTGCTGCACAGGACATCTAGGCAGACCACTGGAAACTTCAGTGATGACATTGCAGGTCTAGCATTTCTGATAAGGAAGGTGAACAGCTGCTTTAATAACTCAGCGGAGCTTCTGAGGGTTCAGCCTCTTCACTGACTGCCTTTTAGTAATTGGTGGGTTAAGGTTTCAAACGTAAACCACAGAATCTCTCCTTTGACATTTTTAAATTAGTTTTGTGAACTTTTTGTATCATGTCGATTGCAAACATTGTTCTGGTAGCCACGATGGGGATAAAATTGAGCAACATTTATGGCTTCACAATATGGCTTATACTTTGCTTCACAATTTAGCTCATTCGCAAGACATAACTGCTGCCTTTAGCTCACTGATGTAAAAAAAAAAAAAACAGGAAAAACTAATTTATATTTAATGTTTTGGCATCGCTATGTTTTATTACTGTAAGCTCTGTGGTGTTTTTTTATGAATATTTATTACTGCAGTTCAGTCACCATCACATAAATTAAAAACAAATTTCCAAACGCACATTTCAAAAAAGCACATTAAACCAACTATAGCAAATACTTGCATAGAATGAATACGTTCATGAACACAATATGAATGTAATTTTCATACTTTATAATTAAATATATATAAACATACTTGCATACATACATTCACTGCTGCATTACATAATTCTCATTAAATTTGAATATAATAACATCCATACATTTATCCTTTATTCAGTACTAGTGTGTGTCTTACTGACTTATTGACAATGTTTTAATTCACTGAAATTACTTTGCTTAAGAAGACACCGAACAGGAATTAATTTATTGCTAGATGATATTATGATATTTGTGATATCTTGAGAGTCTGTTACGATATTATGTCCTCCAGCCTGCATTGTTGTCCAGGGTGCATCCGTGGCTGTGTTTAGAGGACCGGTGACCATCAGGATTTGCTCTTGTGGGCAGCAGCGAACACATTGTTTCTGGGCGCTGGCGTCTTTGACTTTGACGCCATCGTTTTCCGTCCAGGCTTTTGCTGGCTGCCTTGCAGGGACTTGAGGCCCAAGATCTCACAGAACTTGTTACACTGATGGAGGGCTTTGAACTGGTCAATGAAGGAGGTGGCACAATTACCTTTGAACCCTTTGTACCTGAAGGAGAATTTATGAAAACGTTTAGCAATCACAAGGTTTGCATGCAATGCGCTTTACTTCCTCTGGTTTCTCATTGGACTCACCCTTTCTTGCCAGTTGCAATTCCTACATCGGTTAACTTCATCCCCACTCCTGTTATATGAAAAATACAGGGCAAAATAAATTATGTTGAAGTTGTATGACAACCCTGTGATTCTTTGAGTTTCAGAAAAATTAAATAGGCTCCTATTAATAGGCTCCTCTTGACAAAAAGGTGAAAATTCACATAAATAAATAGACATATTATTTTGTTAAATGGTTGTGCAAATAGTCATGTAGGATTATTAGCACTGTTGGTAGACAAGACCGCAAACAGAAATGCAATGGATTGTTGTTTTATAATGTCCATGACTTATCACTGTTTTGTAAAATAAAAATGAACACAAATTACACTAACATTTATTTTACTCCATTTTACTTCCTTTACTATTTAGGGAAAATTTTTTTGTTTTTCTTTTGTTTTGTTAATATTAACTATTCCAGCAGTTTCATGTCTGCATTACTGCAATTTGGGCTTGTAAATCTGACTAAGATGGAAATTAATAGATAGTTGATATTTGGTATTTTCACTGGCACATGCAGTATCCTCTCTTACCATGTTTTTTATTTTCAGTGTAATCACTGACCTCAGAAAGAAGTAAGAATTATAACTTCTAATACAACAAATTCATTTTTATAACAATAAATTATAAGCAATGAATACTGTGCTAAAGATTAGTGGAAACCACACAAGTGCATGTACCTCTGAAACAATAACAAAGTAGGACATCACAATGATAAGAACTTAACAAGGGAATGGATGGTCAGTCCATTTAAAGCATATTTCATTTTTCTTCATAGAAATTAATTGTTTTCTGTAAACCTAATTCTCAATGACTACCAAATAACTGTTAGAAATATGTTAACATTGAATGGCTTGTATGTGTACATTATAAAGCTACGTTGTGATTCTGAAAAACGTTCCATCTTACTGCCCATCCATTTTTAAAGGCCAGTTATTCATCCATAATTTTAAGAATCTGACAACTAAAATCACGGGAGGCTTCATGCATCAGGTGTTGCTTCTCATGTGACCTTGTTCTACCTTGCATATCAGTAATAAGCAAGTTTCCATCTGTCTTGTCGTACACCCAGTGTTGGAACGCACAACATTTCTGCCCTGCTTCTGAGTCCCGCCTCATCAGATTGATCTCTTTTCCATCCTTGACAGAGTATTTCACAAAGTCACCAACAAGCTCCTCCTCCAGCGTGGCGTATGGGATGTCATTGGTGGGGCGATGAACCAGGTAAATGGGAATGATCCTGAGACATAGACAAACAGAGGTCATTGGCTGTGCCATCTCGGGATCGCTGGAATAGTTAACCTGGTGGTAATGTTCAGCACTCAGAATATGGGGTCGTGTCATACTTACTCTGGAACGTCTCCAAAAGCTTCTGCACATTTTGCAACTGTAGTGTAAGCTTTGATATACTCCCTGGCTGTGTTTTGCACATGACACTCCTAAAGTTGAACAAATAAAGAAACCTGTTTCGCCCACATGTACACACATTCTTGTGTTTTGAAATGACAGAACTTCACTACAATTTCATATTGAATTTCACTGCAAGATGGCCTTTTCCATCTTGAGTAAGTTAAGTCCAGAGTGTCATTCCTTTCACTGGTTTATCTTAACAAACACTAGGGTGTAAAAGCAGACACATCATAAACACACTATTTGAATTACACCAGGCAAACCTGCTGCACACACCTCCATGGCCAAGTTGTAGTTCTTGCAGATGAGCTCCTCATGGTTCTTGGTCCCATAACTGATGGCAGTGTGCACTTTGAGCACGCAAGCATGTCCAGGGGTGAAAAAAGGCAATAGTCCGTCTAGGAGTTTGGTTCGAAAGGCTTTCCGGTGCATCCCCTCACCAAAGTGCACTTCCTCGGTCAGGATGCTGGCCGACTGATCCTCTCCAAAGTACTGCTCACTTAGGAAGTCCTCCCTGAATAGTAGCGGCATGCACTTCACATCTTCACCCACCCCTTTAGAAAGTTCCACTGAAACACAAAGGAATAATAGAAAAGATTAAGCCAAGGGCCACAACTCTAAACTCTTGTCTTTACTGCACACAACATCCATATTATTTGAGAACATCAAAAATGAATTATTTTGCCTTATTTCATGTCATGTGTTTAGCTGAGTTAGTTCAGTGAGAGCGCACATCATAATATTTCTTCTGTTAAGGTCTTTTCCTGAATCCATTCAACGGGACACACCTGTGTTGAAACACGCTTCAGAAATGTCCAAATGACATCACTTTGGCCCTCACTTGAAGATAAACTAGGCAGCTAAGCACCAGCCACTGCTAGATTTACTCTTTCATCATTACTTACAAGTCTGAGCTCAAATCAAAATGTCGAAGAGACATAATAGTGTTTTTTTGTCACGAAAGCAATTTTGGGTACACTAAATGTTTCTACTTAAGCATACGCTTTTGCAGACAAGTATTTACCCAGGTGGCTGGTATTGTAAAAGAGCTTAGAGTGGTGCACTACTACTACAAAAAAATTCCATCAATATTTTTTTTGCTTGTGTGCTCACGCTGAACTCAAGAAAGGATGTCGCCATTAATAATCTGCCAAAAATGTTTTGATCACCTGTGCCTCTTAATTATTGTCACAAGTTCAATAAAACAATACAACTACGTGACACAAAGACTTCGCTCACCTTTGTGGTTATGACTGGGCACAAGTTCATTCAGAACTGCAAACAAGCAGATGCGGTCCGGTTAGAACGTGACATACATGGAGTGACTGGCAAAACGAAAACAAATGACTCATAGCGGCTCACCGTCAGAGGTAAGGTGGAACTCTGAGGACGCATCTCCATGATGGTTACTGAGACAACATCGGTACCATCCCAGATCTTTACTGGACACTTTGGCAATCGTGAAAGAAACCCGACCTTCATCCCCTGCGCTGTAATGGCAGGAAATCATTAATCCACTGAAAATAAGAGCTGCCCTGTAAACTGTTCAAAATTCTACTCTAAAAAGTACAAGTTATGGAAATCTAAATATATCGTTTTTACACAGCAGTTGATTTAATCCTGCATTAACATACCAAAGTAATAATATAAAATATGCAAGTCTGACTCACCGTTATATAAAATATATTTTGTTCCCAGTCCCCATCATGCTCATGAATCACTAGAGCACAGTATATTACCAACACCCTGCTAAGGTTGTATGACACTAAATGACATTCTGAAACTGAAACAGGGACAATATAATTTTTGGTCATTCTTTTACCTTCTCTTTTCTTCGGCCAGAACTGACCCTTCTTTTGTCCAAACCACAGAGGAGTCTATGAACACTTCACCAAACCGACATTGAAGAACGATGCTCTTAAAGTCATTGGGGGCGATCACTACTTGAATGTTCTGCAGAATCTTGGGCACTAAGTTAAAAACAAAGGAAGAATGTGTGTTTGTCGCAGTATTCAAAGTACGACATGAATATAGTACAGGTAAAGTCATCTTGAATTCAGTTTCTCCATACCTCTGTTGAGTGTGTGAGGCTTTTGTTTGACTACGTCCTTGTTAAGCTTCTTGCACTGGAATTCTGCAGAAACCACTTCATTCCTCTCACTTATTGCAGATGGTTCTGGCTCTTGTGATTGTATTTCTGGGGCCTGTTCATCATCTTTTTCCTGAAACAAATGCTTTTGTTTAACAGTGTCTTCACCTGGTAGAGTCACAGGACCATTGATGGCAGACTGAGTTTCTTCTGTGATTGAGCTACTTAGAGATTGGTCTGTAGAACTAAGCTTTTCTCGAAATGTGGCAGCCTTGTCATTTGTAGAGGGTTGAGCCAGAATTCCATCCAAATATAAAGACGTCTTTCTGGACATAAGAGTAGACATGTTTTCATTCTTACTTTGTCCTGGACTTTCGAGTTTTAGCTGAAGAGCATCAGGTTTCTTTTTTGAAGATGTCTGATTGTCATTCTCATTCTCAGCCTTTCTTTGCATACTCTGATTTCTACGTTTCTTCTTCTTGCCTCGACCTTTGGAGGTGATTTTTTCAGTTATCACAATAGTCTCAATAACTTCTACGCATTCATCCTTGCTCGGTTCAACACTCAACACATATGTGACAGGACAATCGAGAGGCAGATTTTCCTGTTTAGTTGGAATTTGTGTAGCGCTTTCTTCAGCATCCATCTTAGATGTGCTTGATTTGTTTTTCTTTTTTCGATGTGTTGGAGGTTTATACTCTGTACACAACTGTAGGGTTTTTTGTGGTGTCTTGGCCCTTTTCTTCATGGCTGTTTCACTAATGCTTGGACTATTTACTATTTCAAAATGCTTTGAAGAAGATGCTGTACGGTTTGTCTTTCCACTGTGTTCTATTTCTGATGGAATAACACAGTGTTGAATGTCTTTAATGTCTAATGAGATGCGGTCTGTGTGTTTGCCATCAGAAATGAATGAATCTGTGAGAGTGATTGTTTTGGAAAGGACGTTACTGAGGCTGCTGCTCGAACATATAGGTTTGCTTTCATTAGTTTCTTGGTCCAAAGGTGGGTCTCCAGAAAATAAAGGCTTACGATCCGAACATGGTATAAACATATGACATTTTTCCTCAGCTAGGCAACTGCCAGATTTTCCTTTCTCTTCAGCTTTATTTAGTACTTTTTGCTTTTGATTTTTCTTATTTCTGTTCATGGTTCCTTCAAGATGATGTAGACTTTCATCAGTGTGTGATGCAGAATTATGGCTGTAGTCTTCATTAATAATGCCATAAGTGCTGGTCTGCTCTATGTTCTCTATTAGGAGATTCCTATCACACTGCTGCCCCCCTTGCAGAATCTTCTTTGTGAAAAGGACAGACACATCCTGACACTGTGGGACTAATGGCATAACAGAACTGGGGCTCCCTTGCTGTTTTATTCCATTTCCAGTACAGTGAACAGTGACCTTTTCATTCTTATCCAGGTCCATCAGATTTTGCAAGTGACAGCCTGCGTGGGAAAATAGCTTTATGTCCTCTTGTCCACTTGTCTTCTTCTTTGCGGTTGACTGGAGAAAGGCATGGGGTCTTTTGGAGCTGTCACCCAGGTCCTTAGTGGAAGAGAGACCTAGAGCAAAAGGGTTGCTGGTGTAACATGAGAATGGTAATGACCCGTTGCTTCATTCCACTCCTTTCTTAAAATCCAACTCACAGTTGATGCGTTCTTCCACTCTGAGATATCTGCTGAGCTGAAAAAAAAAATTAAATGATTTAAAATACTTCATAGTTCATTATTTATTTATTTAATTTATTTATGCTATTTTAGAGAAGACCAGCAACAACACCAGTGTTTGTTGGACAATTTCACAGGTGAGAAACTTACAGTTATAAACACTAAGCAATATAATTACCATTCTTGATTTAAATATATGGTTTCTGTCCACAAATACAAGACAAACTCTTCCGCCTAACATATATTTTGTCCCAGTGTACATACCTTTTACTGCCTGTGTTTGTGACAGACAGAATGGCAGCATGTTGATTCATATGGGAAATGGGGGTTACAGTTATAAGGAATCGCACCAGTGACGCCGGATGATTGACAGTAGATTCAGACCAGTCATAGCGTGGCTGCCTGGCACTTTGACCAGCGTATCTTGAGAGACTGTTAAAAGGGTGCTGTGCAGTGTTTGGTTTTAGGTATCAAGTCACTATCTTCAGCTGTGCTTGACCTGCCTCCTTGGGACGACTGCTATTATCACGCACTGCGTTCTATAATTAGGTAGCATTTCTGTACATCTGTGTTTTTTCAAAACCTCACATTTCCTTTGCAGCAGTAGCTGTCACTCAGCCCGCTTGGAAATGTCAAACAAATTCACCCCGACTCTTTCAAAGAAGGCCATAATAAGCAATCCAAGAGTATTATAATATTATAATATTAACAAAATAATGCTATATATAATATGCAATAATTTATAATATACTTAAAATATATATAATAACGTTGATTTGTTGTTATTAATGCTCCATTATATTAATTATATATGTATGAATGAATTTTAAAGGCATAATATCATTATTTATGGCAATCATTATAAACAGTATAAATGAATAAGCGAAGCAATCAAATTCATGTACTAGGACCAACGTATAAAACTTTGTGACAAGGTTCAGCTAACGTTAAGTTAAAAACACACAGCTTAAGTGCTATACTTTTTATTAAACAGTTAATGACACTCATAGAGGGTGTGCAACAAAATGCATTGTGTATTTTTCTTCAAATTCTGATACGTACCTCTGCTTCAGCAGTTGTACACAACAACTTCATTTCTGTATCCATTTCAAATGCATTTCCTCCTAGAGATATGACATCCGTGTCACAGTCAGCTGTGTCTATAGCTGTGACACATCCAGGGGTCAGCACCATGTCTGAAGTGCACAGCTCTGTGGACCCTACGGCACACAAACCACTCAAGTGTCCCTCTTGCTCAGAGATAACAAGAGAAACTTGCTTTAAAAGCTGAACTTCTCTGGCATTCTTATATCTCAGCCACAATCAGTTTTCCTCTCAAAAACCCACAGGGATCATCAGTCTTCTCTTGGCCTTCTTTATTGTCTCTTTTCCATTGTCACCAGCATCTATGGTTAAGCACAACTTCTTTACAAGGATGAAGTCCTCCTCACTTTACCACATGTCTAGTGAATCAGTGCAAACTGTGTAATGCCCACCAGTGTTTTTCTAGTCTGGGCAGGGAACCATCCTGCCTATGGATGACGCTCAGCACCATGTTAGGAGTGTGAACATAAGCAGTTGTTGTCAGAGGGACATTTTTCAAGGAGGGATTCTGAGCTCCAACTCATTACAGGGATGGTTGAAGGCAGCCTGTTTTCCTAGAGAGTAACATGATAAGTTTTTGTTTACTTTTGGCCTGTGAGTGTGCTGATGTCAGAGTGCTGCATCTCACCAAAAATAGAATCTTGTTCCTTATCTGCATCAGCTCATAACCTTTAAAAGAAATCATCACCCTTTATAGTGTCTGTAAGCATTAAAATTAATCCTTGTCTTCAGGTGACACTAAAACATACTGAAGTAATGACCACATTGCACTGGTACCCATGGGGAATAGACATGTCTGGATTTGTCATGTTAGGATTCAAATAAAGTTAACAGTAAATCCAAATTCCAAAACTTAGATTTATTAATGTATAAGCAGTACAACCTAAAATGAAACCTAAATGTCAGTTTTCTGGAAATCTCCTACAGCCAAGAACTAAAATAACTATACTAAAATAACTAAACTGAAATTGAAAAAAAAAAAAAAAAATATATATATATATATATATAGACACATACATATGTATATGTATATAAGAACATATAGAAGAGAACATATAGAATTCTCTTTAAAGGTGATTTAATCCCAAATTACTTTGATTTCTTTTTCATTCATTCACTCATTCATTAGTTAATTCATTTAGAATAAATAACTGCTTGCCCAGCGCAGTATCCACATGGTCCAGAGCCTTCTAAAGAGGTATATGACGTGAGGCAGGGCATACACTGTCCAAGAGTAACAAGTGTTAAAAATAGATTAAAGTAATAATATTAGGGGACCCGCCTCAGTAGGTAGCTGCTCTGATATTCTGGGCTTAGTTTAAAACGAGATTTTCTCAGTGTTCAAAAGATGCAACCGAAATTTTTCCGTGTTTGGTGGAAATAATGTGAAAACTTCTGAAGCTGAGCAATGCACTTACGACATGACACACGTGCTCTGTGACAGCGAGAGGAGGATTATGGGTGATGTAGTTTGTAGGATCCGACTAAAACTTATGTCTGCTTATGCATCACCCTGCCTTTGGGTCTCTGTGATGGGTTAAGAGGGGGTGGTGGTGGGGACACGGGCTGAAAATAAAACTGCTATTCTTTTTAAAGTTAAAACAGAACACTTTCTATTTTTCATAGCACAAAACAGCAAATGCAGCCAAATGCAGCAATAATGAAACATGAGGGATTTTTTCTCTATGCATTTGACAGGTAACGCCGAAATTTCCACAGTGTGTGAATAAGTGTTACAGTGCTGTGCTGTATTAATAAGAGAAAAATTATAGTGTTGTCACCATGGCACATTTTTCACATTTTTAAAATGTCTGTTCTCCTAAGATGAATCTCCTAAACTGAGTTTCTTATCCAAATTTTTGAGTACAATTTCTTGTAACTAGGAATTCCAATTTCACTGAAAAGAATGAAACCTGTAAAACAATTTTTTACATATAAAATTAAATAAAGCAAATACTGTTTGCAGCTGCTATAGCAAAAATTAAACACAAATAGAGCAACATATACAGATTATGGATAAACAGATATACAGATTATACAGCAAGAGATGCTGGCAAAGCTGCCAAAATTGAAATTTGACAATTGCAAACTTCAAAGAAAAGAAGTTCCAGATCTACAATTAAAATGGACAGCTGGTTAAGGGTGTTCTGTGACATTACATGGTCGTTTTTTTTTTTTTGTGAGTAATACAGATTTTAAGATCAGTATCTGAATGTGCATTGCCACCATTTTCATTATATGGCTGGACTCTCTTATAAGGATCTTATGTGCCATGTTGCCCTCAATTTGACTTTTTATAAAGGAGGAAACACTGAGTGGATGAGTTATCTTTGGCACTGGCAGCGTTCAGGTTACAGTGACAGTGTGACACTGTGCTTCTCACATGCACATGAAGCCTGTGAGCGGCCAGCACATGTTTGCACACGCTATATTTGTGACTTTGGTTTGGGCAGTAAAAATTATTATTATAATCATTAATGGGTTAGTTTTAAGAATATGCACTGGAAAACTGCCAAGTTCAACACTGACTCATGAACCTGTTTCAGAAAATTTTGATCTTATAATGTCCAGGCTAGCAGATTGTTGTCAGGCATCTAAGTTCACTGTCTAGCTGCTGGCAAAGTCACTAATGTGTGCTGGAGCCACCAAGAGCTGCTGTTTTTAGCAGCCCTGGAGTCAGCAGACTGTAAAGCAACTAGCTGCCTCACAAGGACTCTGATTTTGTTGTTCCTGGTATTGAGTGATGAGCTGAGCTATGCCAGTGTTTGCCAGTCAACAGCATAGCCTGGTGAGCAAGTCCAGGTCAGGGCTAGAACTGGATAGAATGCCAGATAAATAAAACTGTGGCGCAAAAACACACACAGATGGAATATACTGACTAAGCACACGATATTTTGGCTCATTTGGCCTTTTCATGCATGTGTGGTCTGTATTGCTCTCTGCACTTTCATGTCTGGAACATTCTATGGTTACAGCAGGCTGATGATAAAAATGTGGTAATGAACCAAATTTGGGCTTAGCAGAGGATGAATAAAAATTATTCAAATTATTAAGGGCTGCAGTGTGGTGTGAGGAAGTCTGACAATAGGAGGTAACAAAGGATTCAGGTTACAACTGCAGCTCCTCTGCATCTGCTGTGGAACACAATGAGCTGCCATGACTGTTAGTCACTGGGATTTTGAGCTCCCCTTCCTGTCTGCCATATGATGCTGGAGCTGCGTGGTTGATGATCTCCATGGTCTGTTCCACATCTGAGGCCAGTGTAACAGTAGCAGTAGCAGTGTAAACTTACTTAAAGTTTAAATGTAACTTCTTTTATTTTAACAAATTTTTAAATTATTTCCAAGAAGTGAAGGGCACAGGGCAAAATGCAAACTGCACGCATGCACACACACACACACACACACACACACACACACACACAAAATCTGCTGCATAAGACACAATCACAGTTTAAAGCTGTTTACTAACTCTTTACATAAACAATACACAGCGACTTAGAAATAGCAAAAAGGTCTGTTGGCACTATTGCTGAAGTGCACCAGGATTTATACACAGGATGTACAAAACTGTGGTCTGTTTTCATGCTTACCCCTGGGATACATGGCATATGTCACCGGAAAGCAGCTCTGGACTGACCACTCTTGTGTCTCATGTTTTACTCTTGTACACTCTACTCTGTACAGACTCCTCACCAGGGCACAAAGCCATGCAGATAATGGTTGTGAACCAGCACTTTCTGACTGGGGTCCTGGTTTCAAAGGTATGTAGGGAATGATTCCATGAATGCCGTCAGGGATTGAGCTGCCATGCAGTGAACAAGCAGGAACTTAGGATAAAATGTTATTGTCAAATGTTCTGGACTGTGCAAAAACATAAAGTACAACCACTTTGATGTTTCACAGCTATCCTTTAGAGGACTATAGAATTATACTTCCTGAGTTACATCAAATGGCGTAAATAAAAATAATACAGAATAATTGATAGACAAATCACTGCCTCATTGTAATAGTTGATATTACATAGTTTTTTAGATTGAAATTATGACATAATGTTGACAGTATATACAATATGATGCCGCCTATTTATTATAGCCTCAAAAAGAGATGACATGTAATATGTACTCTGTGCTTCTCTGTTCCATGTGTGCCTCGGATGACTTTTATGTGCTTTTATCTGCTGTTGCCTTTTAGAAATAGGTAAGGCTTTTCAATCAGTACAGTCAAAACATATCCCAAAATCATAGCCAGAACCATGTGTCCCAAGAAGAGGTAGAGCTGTGGGAATAAAAGAAAGATGATACAGGACATCAAGACAGGACCAGTGTCAAAATAAAACTGGAAAATAACTGCTTCTAAAGCTCATAAAGTAAAAGAAAAAAAGGTTTTGTTATTGATTTACTATTGTAACCAAATACTCACAAAGTTGATGTCTGTGTAATGGATTTGCGTATCTTGTTCTCCATTGTATAAGATAATGAGAATGGGATGAATGAGATAGCAGGCAAAGCTGATGTTTGAAAGAGGAACCCATACTTTTAGTGAGAGTATTCTATTGATTAATCCTGTTTGGAGAAAAAAACAAAGGGTAGTATTTGAGTGTCACATTTATATGGGATAATTTCTATTTCTGCACAGTGCATTTATTTATTTCACTGTCATTAGCTACAATTCTGGATTTTTTTTTCAGTTCTGTATGTGTGACAGCAGCTTAAATGTCTGATAGCAAAAATCCCACACGGGAAAATTTTGTACTGTCCCCACTGCATGCCCTCACCTCCATATCCTTCCTCGCAAGCCACGATGATCCAGGCCACTGCCATTGCCCACAGGATGCGGTGGAGTCCCTGATACACTGCGTGCGCCACCGACAGCTGGGTGGGAGCAAACTGCAGCACGTACGGCAGGCCAGCTACCAGCAGCATGACTGACAGAGATGTGACCCAGCCCACTGCAGCTTGCCACTGAAACAGTGTGGACCAGTGGATCAGTTCTCCACCATTTGTTGAGAGCAGAGCTAAACCCAGCTGCCTTGGTTTCACTGTGTCAGTTATTCATATGGATTTTGCTCAGACTTTGCACTGAGGAGTAGCATTGCATAGTGTTAGTAGTGAATGAGTATTACATGTGCAATGCTTGAATATTCATTTCTATTTCACCAAAACCTTCTATACTTGTATATACAATGATGGTTACATAATAATCCATATAGCCACCCTCTGTAGTGGTGCAGATCCTATCCCAGAATCACCAGGATAGTAATTCTTGCACCGCTTCTTATCAAACTGAGATGAATGCACTCTTTTCAAATGTAAGTTCCAGTGCAATATTTAGATCAGTACTAACACTGTAGATTGTTCATCATGCAGTGTCGCTTCTTAAGCAACAGCGCCACATGCTGGTCAGCAACAGTCACTTCCACTTAGAGGGGAAATTGTCAAGGGGGCAAGTCAGTGTTAAATGAGCTGAAAATACTAGTAGTCATTTATCGAGTGTCTGTTTTAAAAAATTGGTACCTTGTAATTTAAAAGGCGGTTCCTCCTGGTCTTCATAATAATTCCTGCCAGGATCCCAACCAAATATGGTCCATATCTAGTGTAAGGTTTGTTGTAGTAATACTGAAAGTAAGCTTCAGAAGTGCTGAAAAACACAACATGAATGGGCCATTGTGAAAATGTGATGGTATTCATATCCATTTTGTGTGCTAGTATTAATATTACTTCTTCTTACAGCATTTTTGGTTGGTGAACTGGCATACGCAGAAAAGCTGTGAGCAAAGCACTGGTTAGACAGGAGATGAGCAGGAAAAAAGTGGCAACGGCGAGGAGAACATGCTTGTTTCTGGAAGAGAAAACAAAAGACATCATCTTCTGCTTTATCCAAATAGAAAATTTCATATTTCTGCCTATATTTAATGTTATGTATAAACTTACAGTCTGTAGATTAAGAGCAGCAGTGGAGTTGTGATGTAAAACTGCAAATCGATGGACAGATACCATGTCCATGGGGCACACTGTAAAGTACAAAAATTCACACATTTTTAGACGTGGACCATTATTGCTGTGAGATTAATAATGACATACTTGTTGCTGTTCAAACACTGAAAACATCCACACAGGAATCACAACATGACTTACAATATCAGTGATGGTGAGCAGGTTATTTATTAGTAGTAGGTTCGTCCACCAGTACTTCTTGCAACTCAAGATCTGATCCTCTGCAATGAACCAAAAGGAACCTTCTGGAATCACCGAGAAGAGTCCGATGATGAGGCACACAATAAAGATGTGGAGGGGCTGGAACCTGGCATAGACATGTCAGGCAATATAAAAATGTTGAGAAACTGTATTCTGGATGTTCATTTTAAGGTGGCCACACAGACATTCACACGCTATGTGAAATTTACAGTGTCAGTCAACCTAAAGTACATGTCTTTGGACTGTGGGGAAATGGACACAAACACAGGGAGAACATACAAACTTCACACTGACCGAGGTGGACTCAAACCCACACTGGAACAACCCAGTTGCTGTGAGGTTGGAGCACTTCATGCTGCATCACTACAACAAAGGCATCTTTCAAAGAATTAATGTGAAAGATGACTTCACCAAAACAAACAAAAAAAAACTTTTATGAGGCCTGTTTATCTAGAAAGGTTAAGTATTATTGTCTTGCAATCATAACCTATATATTTTAAGTTCCATTTTTGACTGTCCATTTGATTTTCATGCACAGCTTTGTTTTTCAAGTTGCAGAGATGAAATTTGCCACACTGGTACCTCTTAGCCTGAATGAGGAATGAAGTTTTTGTCTGGTCAAGCACACACAGATTTACAAATGATGCTACACAGATTAGCTCTTTGCGCCTCCAGGCAGTACCCAGCAAATTTGTCAAGATAAAAACAAATAGACCTTTTCTATTTCACAAGCATGCACGCACAAACATACACACAGACACCAGAAAGGGGTGTGTGCACTGCAATGGACACATTGCTAACGTAAGGATAATAAAGTTTGGTGATATATAATGTATTATAAGTATTCATCTTTCCACTTTCTGACCCAGGCAGCACCGGGTAACTCAGCCAGTGTGTAAATTCTTCTATTTTACAATGAGAAGATAGACAGAAAACAACCATGAAACATAAACAGGATGTCTCCTTTGTGCATTTACCTTTTTAACCTCTTTAAGACAAAGGTGACCACCAGTCTTAGACTAAGGTTGTCATCTGCTCTTTGAATGGAGTTGAGAAGTGATGTAGCACTCAATAGACCACTGTGACAGAACAGAAGAGAAGGTGAAAAATCCCTCAGCCTCTCTGTTAGACAGGTACAAAACCCCATCAAGCACTTTGGTGTAGTAATTGTATCAGGAAATTTAACTCTTACCCAAGGAGCAGAAATGTGTCTACAGCTAGATAAACAGGACCACTGCAAGCAAATATGTAGAGAGGATTTTTCTCCACTTGTTCCTTCCACCTTTTATCATTGTCTGTGAAAGCACACACAGTGGTAAGTGAGCCTTTTGTGGGTAATGACAAATGCAAATTTTGGGACAGAATACTGATATCTACCCAGGTTATACCACACGCTGAGCTGAACACTGTGGCCACAGATGATCCACAACAGGCTAAGAATGCGTATGCCATTGAGAGAAGAGTAGCTGCCCCTAGAAGCTGCGGTGCTGAGCACCCCGATGGAAGTCTTCTGCAGGGAGAAACTGCACAGGAAGCTGTACAAGTGACCTGTTGGACCAGGTCTGTTAGACAAGAACAAATCCTCAAGGAAGAGACCACCAACCCACCATGTGATTCTAAAATTTATATCCTTCAGTGCATCGCTTTTATCCAAAGAGACTTTTATGGAGTTTTGGCCATTTACAGAACTCCATTACACAGACAGAAGCAGTGATGTGTAAAATGAGAATATTCAGTTGTAAATGCAGCATGTTGTGCTACCAAGTTCTTTTACAGCATATTGTGTTCACATGGTCAAAATCCAAGAATTGAAGAACTACAATTATCATAAGATTTAAGAAAACATTATTTTAAAAATTCTGATTGCTTTAAGCGTATACTTGCTTGTTTCATTACTGCCTTCGCTGGCTTTCCTTCTTTCTTCTGACATTGTCTCAACAACAACAGTATTTTTATTGTTGGTCTGTGCACAGCCACAGGAGGCAAGGGTCCCGTAGCATTTTAAATTCATGCTCTGGACTACGTCGACCCCTGGGCTGACTTCTTTGTGCTGCTTCCGTTGGATGATGGCCACATACACAGTTGCCAGAAGAGGAATTGATATCAACATGCAACACACAAACCTGCAGGAATTATAGACAATATACGTCATCAAGCTTAAAAAAAATGTCACTGAGTGGTGGTTATGGCCATAGTACATATAATTTAATTTATACACGAAGGCTCATGCTTACAGGCAAATAATAGCTGAAATATCTGGAGGAACATCATTGTTAAGACAGTGTGTTATGTTGATGGCTTGTGTGGACTGAGGAAGAACCATAGATGGTACTGGAGGAATCAGCGACATCTGGTTTTTTTGGAATATCTCTGGAATTAAACAAAAGTGGGTTATACTTCTCATATTTAAATAATGTAACACTTACTCTGCTGTGCAAGCTCTGGAAAATATACTACTAAGAAAATGTGAAGTGCCGTTCTGATGTCTGTGATGCCGTTGTTCAAAATGTAAAAATAAGTGAAAATTATATTTGTATTTAACTAAATAATTTGTGTGTATTGTTATTTGGTTTTACATATGAATCATGTACATATTCCTTTTTATTTCATGTGTGGGACTGTTCAATGTAAAAGAGACAGCTGACATACGTACCATGAACTACCAATGTCTGAACCTCATCTTCTTGACAAGAGTCCGGAACACAGATGCCGACAAAATACTGGACTGGCTCCTGTTTCATAACAATGTGGAAAAACATATTATACAAATAAGGGAAATATAGGTTAAAGATATATTTTCCACTGTACAAAATTAATACAATACCTGTTTTATGAACACCTGACAGTACCGCCCGTTGAAATGAGGACCACGGACCAACAAGCACTCTTCAAGTGATCCAGGCCGGTTCACATTTCCACCCACAACGTCACTGCCCATTTTTCCAAATGCATCATACACTGTACAGAAAATCAAGAAAAAAGGCAGAATGATTTTCAAAAATATATTTCACCACTTATTTCAACCTTCCACTTGGCCAATTCTGAATAGTGAAACTCTGCTATATTGAGCTTCTCAGTGTATCTCAATGGCTGGATGGCGTGTGTTTGTCTGACACAGCCCCCCCCCCCACAGTCTGCTGCTTTCTGTACACACTGCAGGCTGCGAGATGCTGCACAGCCGATGTTGCTGCCTGGAGAAGATGACAAATAGCAAGTGCCTGGTGGTGCTCTAAGGTGCTGAAGAGCTGAGTAAAGTCTCCTACATGCAGTATGGTCAAATATTTGCATCCAGCTATGAAAAATAAAAATATTTACTTCGGCTGGTTTTTATGTGAAAAGGATCTTTGTGCGCAGTTTACAATTAGCTAGGGGAATTAACGTTTCCATTCATTTTTATATTTGCACTATATTAACATCACTGTGAGGGATTTTGTAATGGAAGTTATTTCTTGTGAGAAGTAGATGTCTAGATGCATCAAATTTACATAATATAGTAGTTTAACATCAGTTTCAATAATTATAATCCAATTTTGTTTGTGTATTTATTGATGCCTAATTGTTCTGTAAACAGTATTTGTTGAGGTACAACATTTACATTTAAAGCACATGATTCATTTACATTTATTTATCTGACACCCCCTGATTTGTATTATATATTTTTTTCGCCTTACATGAAATCATGTGTATTTCTGTAAAATACTTCTTAAATGTGCCAGTCAGTTGTTGATTAATAATTATTACAAATTCTGTCACAGCTTTTTAGTTTACAAAGCTCAGGTAAAACATACAATGAAAAAGAGAAAATGCGCTGCAGACTCCTGCTACTATGTAACATAAGGATACATCCCGAATCTTGTTTGCCCAATGAATAGGTGAAAAGGCATTAATAATATAATCCCAATATCATGGGAATATGATCATAATAAAAATTAGCTCCAGTATCTGCTCAAAATGTAAATCTTCTTCTGCCTCCCTTTCGTATATTTAGTTGAAATGATAATACTGATTTAACATAAAAATGAATGTACTGTCAAAGAATGATTTTGAAAAATGGGAGAACCCAAAGGCTCCCATAAAAATCTGTAAAATATTAGTGATTTGATAAAACATGGAAAAACATTTAGACATCTAATTATCAAGGTATATTGTAAGACTTTTAAGTTTCAAGACTTTCACAACCTTTCCACATGTGGTCATCTGCTACACTGCACCTGTAACACTTGCATCTTACAGTACAAAAATTCTATAGGAAATAGGTTGTACTTACTTAATATAGCATATTTCCTGGGGATGTTCTCATGTAGCTCTAGGAGAAAGGCCTGAGTGTCGTTCATGCATTTTTCTGACACGTTGTAAAAACTAATACAGGAACAGAGTAACGCGTGCAAAAGGACGAGGCTGCACTCAAGGAGCATCCTGAGACCTTGTGTGTCATGAGACATCCTGAGTCCCCTGTCCGAGCCCTGACTTTATAAATTACTGCAAGTCAGCTGACCACAAACAACTGGCCTCTTGTCACACAGTATCAAAATAGCTTCTCAAAGCTTCACCATTGCAAATCAGCAGATGTCATAGCCCTGTACATTACCAAATGAGGATTGAAAATTTCTAATTTGGTGTGTATATTGCATCTTAACTCTAACAAAATGTCAATTATTAATGTGAACTGAAAGCATTATTCTGTAAACAGAAAAAATATATTAAATTTGGTAGCGTACTTGAATGCTGAACATTAAGAAAATCAGATTTAGTTTCTGGATTTCGTAGCGCAAAGATGGTACAATGTATATGAAGCTGATATTTTCTACTTTACAGATCGTCCTCGACCTGTGACCAGTTTACAGACCAACGGTCAGGTTGTAAGTTGAATCAGTTGTAAGATGGATTGACATAGCGATTACTTTCATTTAAGTGTGTAAGTCCACTATACATATTTTATTTCTGGCCACAGTGTAGTATGTTATCCATACCAATATTGAATAATTCAGAACTATATTCTTGTACAAAGATTCTTTTTAAAAATGATAGCATGTTCATAAGTATTATGTGTGGACAGGAAGACGTAGGAAGTGTAAGTGATATGATCTCCTATGACTGTCCCATCAGGAAGTTTGCTTTTTGCTCAGCGGGGCAAGCGGTTCAGGGAACAGAGGAAGTGGAACGGGAGATACGGTGGGGGTCAGGGGAAGTTTTCAATATGAGCTCAGGTCTGTGTGATGCACAGTAAAGGAAAAACAAGTTTCGAATTAACCTACCACATCTGTGAAATGTTAACAGTGAGAACAACTATCGTTGTGTGAGGTGAGAAGATGGTTGCTTGCAATGTGTGGGGGGGCACTGGCATCATGTCATAGCACACAGTCTATGACAGTCTATCAACATGCAAAGCTGTAATGTATTTTCATTTTTCCATGTACTTATATAAGCTGTAAGTGCTCAATTGTGTTGTAGCACTGTATATATTTTTGCATGGCTGTCAGCAAATGCTGTTGTTACACTATGATGCTGTGTATGTACTGTACAGGAGCTGTATATAGTACATTACCCAATGTTCATGCATAGATGTTTTAATTAGCTATAGGATGCTATTTTTCTTACCAGAATTCCAAAAATAATTAGGAATTTTTTTGCACAATTTCCATCCATTTAATTTTTTAAATTGGTACAAATATTTATTTATGATTGAATGTCACGTGGGTCCGTCTTATTTCAAGCACGATGTGAAGTGATTACTACCTGTGTAATGAAATTAAAGGAAAAACTAAAGCATCAGTTAATGTCAGGGTGTGAATGTACACACATAGCATAGTCTGACTCATTTCTGGCAACATGGTTCATGTAATGTTCCACAGAGGCTCAGGATAAGGTCTCCAATGAACAGTGACACAGTAACTGAAGATTAAGTGAGATTACATGGTACATCTAAGGATCTGAAATTAAACTAGCTTTTACAAAAAAATGGGCTCCGGGCACCACGGTGCTAAACAAATGATTTGTAACCATCCCAGACGTGATATTTGGAACAATGGGTGAACTGTTTAGCAGCATTTTCACTTAAGGTATCTGCAGTTTTACTTATTTTTATTATTTAATACATGAAAAACTGATGTATGTAATACTGTTTTGGGCTATGTGAGTTGCTAACTGAAAAAGAATGTGTATGATTGAGGATCAAAGTTGCCCATCCAAGTTCTAAAAATATAGTTAATTCACATCTGGATAAATAACTGAAAAATTAGAAGATGCAGCTGCAAAGAATATCAAGCCATCAGTCAAACAACACTGGACAGGTTTATTCATTTATTGACACCAATAACCATTTATACAGGGACAATTGACACCTACACCTAACAGCAGCAAGACGCACTAAGAAACAGTTAGCAACCTTTAATGGTCTCTCATGCAGGTATATTTTCTACACAAAAATATTTATTTGGACAGTAAAAAAAGAAACGACAAAAACATAAATGTTAGGGTCTCTGGAGGGATACGTGACATTAGAAAAGCACCCCGAAAAAGAAAAGCACAAATAAAGTTTTTCTTCCTACTTTCTTACACAATGTTTTGTTAAATCCTTTTTTAAAATGTAAAACACTTTTCAAAAATTATAACATTGAATAATGGCTACAGCTAACTGCCAGCTAAGAACATGTAACTGTTTCCAGTTTCACATTTATATAAACATTCGTAAATTCAAAAGGCGAGTGATTTTTTTTCTTTTTCACCAAATAAAAATGGGCGAGGTTCATTTCCCTTGCCATTTGCAGACTATTCACAGGCAGACTTTAAGTAGAAGTGTGACACTTTGAGAACGCTGACTGGCAAGAAGAACAAACAGGAGTGCTGATGTTTATAGTACAGACTATTAGTGTTCAATCTTGGCACAAGAGAACCATAAGTTTACTCACTCTGTGACTTTGTTATTCTCTGCTTTTTCCACTTAAAAGAACAAAGGAAAGCCAGGAAACAAGCTCTGACAAATGTGTAATGCTGAAGAGCACAAAGCACCACAGTGATAGCAATGTGACTGAGGAGTGATACAAAGTTGTGCTAATGGTCCAGAGAATTTACTGAACAAGCCATGAAACAACAAGCCCTTGTTGAAGCCATGTTTCCTCTACACTTAGCCGGTCTTCCTCAAAATGACCCTCAGGTTGGTTTACCTCCCCGTATGGACACAAACAGCCCAACACTTCGGACCACTTTCAGTCATGCACCGAATGACTGTAAGTCAACGTAGGTAATAAAGGCTTTCGTCTAGCTGGTCACACTCTGCCGGTGACTGTTATTGGAACAGCTATGATACACGGGGCTTGTGTCTTAATTTAGCCCGTGTAGGATGATGACTTTCGTAGTAACAAAAAATAAGAGCCTATTTAACAAGACATGTGCAAAGAAAAGCACACTGCTATCATAACTCCACCAGTTATGACATGAAAGAGCTGCCTGAGAAGAAAAAAAGACACAAAAGACACCGTTGAGAAACAATTTAACATCTCTCGCCTTATCAGAAGCACAATGGTAGTAAGATCACTGAAACTTGCATATATAAGAAGTAACTGCATTTGTGGAGCTGTATTATCAAAACCGCTTTGCTTGTCAACTTAAGCTTAAACAAAGGATAATGATAAAGTATAAAATGAGCGCTGTTTAACACCTAACAATTTATCAAGCAAGACAAAAAGGGGGTATTTGCCTGTTTTCACAAGCAGGCTGTGGATGGCTGAATGTTTCCATTTCAAGGAAGGAGGCAGTAATGCTCAACATGTTGTTTGTCTGAACTAACGCTGCATCATCTCCTTAAACATTCCTCAGATCTTAGCAGCAGTGAATGTTACAGAGCAGTATGAACAAGGGACAAGCAGCAAGGCCAAATTTTGTCTTCCTGGCAACAGAGGTATTTGCAAAATCCCCAAAAAAGTTTAAAAAAAAAAAAAAAAAAAAGGAAAAACAAAAAATCATTTAGAATGCATGTAACAACAACAGCGTGGAGTACATAACATTCTGAATGTCTCTGTAACACATTTACTTTAAGTGAGATCAGTTCTGACATACATACTATGCCAGTGGTCCTTTATGTTCATCACTGGATGACCAATATGTTGCACACCAACCATTAACTTTACACACTGATACTCTATAGAACCTTTAAGAATAGTGCCATAATGGAGAAAGTACCATAACCAAAGCCACAGTTGTGCAACAACATTTCAGTTACATACTTAAGTCAGGCAAAATAGTGAAACCACACTGAGGTCTTTGTTACATGTTACAAGTAGTGTATATGTCGGGTCAAGGTACTGTAGAGTCAAACAACCCATAATAATATGGTTGGGATGGATGTCAAGGTAACAGGCTAATGTACATTAAGCACAGATTTTACCCAGAGATATTTTTATGTACCATAGATCCATTTATGTTGTTCAAAATATAGAGTTCACATAAATATGCATTAAGCATTAATGGCTAATTGAGAAAATACTGTTTTTCTAAACAGTATATATTCAGATATACTATTCAGTGGCATAGGAGTCAAGTAATGGTTTAACACCACTTAGTTTTTTTGTAGTGGCAGATTTATTTTTTAATTTTAGTTCCCTTTCACATAAGCTATCGTCAGTTAACTTGGCCACTTTACGTTAAGATCATCTGCTTTACAACATATTTCATGGCTTATTCTTGGCCCCTTAGACACTGCGCTAAAATATGTTGACTCAGTTGTACAATAAAGTGAATATGCTAGAAGTACCCTACAAAGTTTTATGGTATTAATGCATTCCTCATTTTGGGGTTTGACTTCAAAGTATAACTAGGAGAGTCTTGAGTTCAGACCATACCCCGATACCAGCTCACCAAAACTAGTGTAGATTTTTTGGCCTCTTGTTACACAACATAAATAAAACAGAGAACATTAATAATGACTAACACCGATTGCCATTATTTCTAAGGATATGTCAATTTTCAGATCACCATCAGAACAGCATTTATCGTGGTGAGTAAAACGACAAAATGTATAAGCTTAAAATAAAAGATCATTAAAAAAATCACACACATATAAACGCCTATCCTAAAGTGTACAAAATGTGTCTTCTTAAATTTAAATATACATACATTTTAAATATATTACATTTTTAAAACACTTCAGGATTATGTGTGTGTGTATGTGTGCATGCATGTGTATACATACATATACAGGTAGATAGATATGTAGATATATATAGATATACACTTCTAGATACACACACAAACACACATATATAGGTAATTATAAATATATGGGAAGAAAGAGGGAGAAGGAGACAGCAGTGTAATGCCTTTAAACAGTCTTAACTTTACTGTTTCTCCAGCAGCAAGTTAGCTGCAGAACTTGGTCAGGTGATTTGCAGAAAACTTTCTGGGAAGCGTGTTCACTTATCTGCTGTGTTCAGTCTCTTTGACTTTATGAAGGCCATGCCATGTGTCCTCATATGAGTGTTCAAGGCCCCCTCCGTTTCAAAGGTCTTGCCGCAGACTTTGCACTTTCTCTCGGAAGCTACGTCATTGGCAGCGTCTTCAGAGCTTGGCTGGTTCTCCTGCTGGTCCTCATCTCCAGCGCCGTTCTGCCGCGACAGACCCTGAGGCTCCTTCAGCTTGTGCACAATGAAGAGGTGACGGGACAGGGAATTGTGGGATGTGTAACACAAGCCGCACTCTCGGCACTGGTGGGAGGAACCGTCGGACTTGTGCTGGGGGATGTGTTCGTGGAACTGTACAATGTCCTCGGTGGTGAAACTACACACTGCGCACTTGTGCACCTTGAAAACGTTGATCTTGAGCTTCTTTAGTGGCTGTGCAGATGCTCCCCGAGGATGGAGGCCTGCTGTACTTTCATCCAGCTTGCGTTTGGGGCTGGAGGCCTGCAAACAAAAGCTACCATGAGTGCTATGAGATTGATAATGACTTAGATCGCTATGGCAAGGGGCATTCCTAGTTCATGTCCCCAGAGATTCATTCTTCATATCCTCATTTTGTTTTTCTTTCTTGGCTTTCCAGGATAGCAAGCGTACCATGAAATGACTACATTATACCTGAACAAACTCCTTTTCAGAACTGTCTTCCATGCTGGTGGAGTCAGTCACCGCTCTGCCCTCCTTAATGCCGTGCATGAGCTGAACGTGCTTCTCCAGCATCAGCCGTTTGCTGAAAGTGCGATTGGGGTCAGGACAGTGTCTACACAAATAGCCACGAAGGAAGAGAACACATATACTGCATATCATGTGCATTCCATCTCTTAAGAGAGAAAACAGTCAAGCGCTCAACTGTCAAATTAAAAAATACCAAATTCCTGAAGAATCTTTCCTCAGATCACTTTGGTTTGACCAACAAAGTGAATTAAATTGAACTTTTGTAAAAGAACTCTAGACGATAATATAAACTGTGGGCCTCTCCAGGACCTACAACTTGTACTCACGGGCATGAGTAGACTTTCCGCAGACCCTTGTGCTTGATCCTGTTGTGTCTACAGAGGCTGTGTGAGGAGCTGAATGATTTGTCACACTGTCTGCACGGGTGTTTCTTCATTTGCTGTGTTCCAGAAGAGAAGGAAACATAAGTCATGCAGTACTAAATGTCTTATTCCATGTGACAAGAGTCTTAGAGGTTGTGCAAACGTCATTTATCCTTTTCAAAAACAATTATGTATAATTACTCATGAACTGTTTTATATTAAAATTTTCAAAAACAGAATTTTTTGTATTCTCGTGCATACTCATCAGCAGCATTTCTTGCTGTGTGAGGTGGTCTCCCTGTGGCCTTCTAAAAATATCTGTACCTCCCATTGTGCATTTGTCAGGGCAGGAAGTGATGTCTAAGCCACGTAACCTATGCCTAAGGGCACAACTTAATAATAAATGTTTGATTTTCAGATGATACCCTCAGATTATAATAAATTACAACGAAACCCTCGGGTCACATTTTCTTTAAATCAGTGACAGTGTCACCAGTGGGCAATGATGTAAAAAAAAATAAAATAAAAAAAAAAAAGAGGGGAGCACAAAAATATACTCACAAAAAAAAATGCCTGAAAGCTTTTACCAAGAATATTTAGAATGAATTAGAAACTTATCAACAAATAAGGTTCTAATGTTGGGATGAAACTGGCTTAAGAATAAGCAGGCTGTGTGGATACCTATTTCAAAATGCTTCTGTGGTTTAAATCTATCTATATCTACGTGTATTTATTTTGAGAGCTCTTTCCAGACAAATGATGCCACAACTTTACCAAATGTAATCTGTTTTGATAATTATCTCTTATTGTAAGCAGCGTAGTACAGCGGGCAGTGCTGATACCTTACACTGCTTGAGCTCTGTTCAGATGTAGGTTTCAATCTGGTTATGTGTGTGTGGAGGCTGAACATTTTACAAGTGTTCACGGAGGCGTTGTCCTACAGTCCAAAGACATATGTAGAAGAAGGAAATGGTAAACCACTTCTCTATCCTCTCTTCCTGTGAAAATCTCACTAGTAGTTATACCATGCATAAAGTTGGGTTCAACACCATTGACCCCCCCCCCCCCCTTTACACCAATTCTAATCACCTGGCCAATTTTTCTGTACTGCACCCAGTATGAAGACTTGCTGTAAACCTGCTGTACTCTAACCACGCCATACAACCTTCGATCAGTCAAGACCTCTGCAGAATATAATATCTGAGCTCCAGAGAACTTCTCATTTTGGCGTAAGGATGAAAAAGTTGTTTATTATTCTACATCCAAAACTACATCCTTCCATATAGGTATTGCACATGAAGGATAAATGAACCTTTATGATATAATGCTGTTGAATATCTGATTTTAAAAGGTTCTCAGGGAGCATCTTCATTCCATATTGCAGCATTTATTTCCTTCTCTGACAGCATTTATCAGGATGATTCCAGATTCAAGATTCCAACCATCAAAACAAATGTGTGGCTGTCCAGATATCAATGCTGATATAAATGCTGCACCGGGTATTTAACTACAAGTGACTTCAGATCGGCATTTATAGACTTTGTTAAGCAGCTGCACACCATGTATAGGGGAAAAAAAATACACATAGCAATCTGTGCATCCAGTTAGTCAAGATTATTTATCCTCACCTAAAGATGATTTTGAGAACCACCTTTTATTTAAAGATATTTAACATTAGCATAATTATTAAAGATATTGAACTGACCTTTCCATGCTCCCTCTTCATGTGAGAGATGTATACTTCTCTCTGGGTAAACAGCCGGTCACACTCACGGCACATCCAGCCGGGATTAGAAGGTTTCCGGGGAAGTGCTGAAGTGTTGGCCCGTTTCAGAGGGGACTGTGGCTTTTTCTCGTTCTTCTCTACACCGTTACATGTGCCCACCTCCTTGCTGGGGCTTTGGGTCATGGGATTAGTTGGTTTAGAGGTGAGTGGCAGGTTTATTCCCAGATTAGGAGGACCCTCAACAGTCTTTAGAGTACCATGCATGGACTGCAGAAGGGTGGGGTAAAATAAATAAACAGATTAATTAATTAATAACATACAATACACAACAGAATTTATGGTTTCAGTAATATTCAATGGCAGGTATCCCTTATTATCCAAATCTAATCTAATCTGTTCCCGAATGTCTGAATTTTTGGATAGCTGGAATCTACATTCCATTATTTTAAATGAGGAAAAAAGTAATGCGTTCTCAGCCCTCTGCAAGTGTCACAATTTTCCCAAATATCACACAACACTCTTAAACAGCTATGTAACAGATGTCAATGATTTATGCATAATATAAAGGATTAACAAAAAACAATTACCTAATAATGTAACACTTAAAAACTCAGTAGTGGGTATGTTTGTGTGCAGCATGCAATCATGGTCTAAAAATTTTACATGAATTATATTTTCTTTCTATGTTGCAGTGGGCATGTACTTTAATTTAGTGTAAATAAACAATGAAAACATGATGAATGCATACCGTGTAACACAGCAAAATAAAATAAACAATCCAAGTTTTTTTCTCCCACATGAAGAAAGTCATAAGCATAGAAGATGGGCACATGTCCATTGACAAGCTTATATTTTTTGTGTTCACCTTACTCATTACAATTCCAACTTTTCCTTTAATGTATGGGCTTTATCATTTTCATTTAATAATGGGGTAAAAATAAATGCAAAATGCAAAAGCATGACACTTTTAAGCAGCAAGAGCAAGAGACGTGATCCTGTGAACAGCTAAGACATGACTGAAGTGCACTTTAAATCCTCTTCAATATAAACGAAATAACTTTAATAGACTTTCTGGCAGACACACGTTTTTATGTATGCAGATTTGGATAACCAGGGTTTTAATTCATGTAATGAATTTTGTGTACAAATTTTCAAGAGTCAAAACAGTAAATTTTCAAATACAGATTACAGCTAGTGAGGAACAACTGTATTTTATAACTGAGTTGGAGAATCATTAGCACATGAACTTTATTTTATTCCATGTGTGAGATGGAGCAACTTAACTGGTATGAGCCACTGCCTTTACCAGTGATACTGGAAACCCTTCTCCAACAATAAGTATCACAAACATCTTTTAGAAGGTTTCCTGATTACACACTATATTCACAATTTATAATGAAATTAACATCTTAACACTCTTTGGTTGCAGAGATATAGAAACCTAAAACAGTGAAAAGAGTTCTTGTAAACTACTATATGATGTGCACATTATTAATATAGCATTGAGCTGATGATCGTTTCTGGACTCTGAAGAGCCTTATTCTTATATATCTTAAAGACAGCTTTACGTCACCTTTATATGATCCAGCATGAGTTGTTTCTGAGCATAGTGCATGGAACAGTCAGGGCACTTGAAGACAGACACCTTCTGATTTGCAATGTGTTGGTCAAAGTGGGAGTAGAGCAGAGTTTGCTGGGTAAACACAGTGTCACACATGGAGCACTTGTAGATGAGCCTGCAAAAGACCACAGCAGGACTTTTCATAAAAACCAAGTAGAAGACAAGGTGCGTATTCATGAGCTATCATCCATCTCTCCATACTTGTCTTTAAAATCCACCACTCGCTCCTTTAACTTGCTGTCAGCCATTTAGGCCATTTCTGTTAAAATAACAAGAATGAGTAAATGCAGTTAAACATTTAAATTTATATTATAATAATACACTACACACCACATTCTGAAATATTACACATTTGAAAAACGAAAAAGAAAACAGGATACAAATATTGGATTTAGCCAACCATCATGTTGGGATTTGAAAGAATCCTTATGATAAATACAAACAAATAACTGTTCTCCACACAAACTGTGTACTAGACATTTTTGTGGTGGAGAATCTGGTTAGTAAAACTAAAGAGATGTATAGCATTGTATTAATTTTGAATCACATACCAAATGAAAATGTGTGACATATTTAAAAAAGTTTTAAAACTATACTTATACCCTGGTATTCAAACTCCCAGTTTCCTAATACAGTATAAGGAACAATATATATTAAGACTCATCTTGGTATCTGAGTGAAAGTCTCAGCATAACGAACACTATATCCTAGGGCAGTTGATGCCAATAAATGATATATTAGAAATTGGTGTGAGTAAGAGTACAAAGCCAGGTGGCAAAACTGTGCCTGGCATCTGTCTCAGACTTTGCCTCCTGTGCCAGACCGCCATTCTGCATTTTTTTCCCATTTTCTGTCGATGACTTCATTATCACAACCTTCAACTTTCAGTGTCCCAAGCACAAAAAAAAGAAAAGTATTCAGCAGTTCCTCATCCTCCAATACCGATGATCCTGTACCTGTCATTGTGTTATCAAGTCTGTCACCAGAACATTATTATTATTTTATTCAACTTTATAGTTTTCATTTCTTTTTTAAATATAAATTTGACTATTAAATTTTTGTTGCTATTACTACTATAACGAAATGTAATGTATAATACCTAAAAAAAGTAACTGTATATAAACAATAAGACACTATTATATCATTAACTGGAAATTAGGCAGCTGGTGTTTAAAGCCTTCTTTATCACAATGAAATATTTATTTTATAGTCTTAGGGATATTTTGGGGAAATTAATTGGGGTTTCTCCGATGAACCCAGAACAAATTCTATTTGTCCTCATAAGAAACAATTTCTAAACTAAGTACATTTGGATACCAGGGTATAGGTTTATAACTGATTTGTAGTTTTCATAGTTTTACATGCTTTATCCTAGCCAAGAAGAGAAGGGAAGGCAGAGGCTGAGTTGGATAAAAGATATTACTAAAATAATGGGTACAAATCTGAGACAATTCAGAGAAATAGTAGATGACAGATGGCTCTGGTGTGCTTTAAGTCCCTGAGGTCACAAAGGGTCAGACACGATTGAATGACTAATCAACAACAACATACATTATCGATGTTGTTTTACCAAAAACAGAAAAAAGAGAATGTTTATGACAGAGATAATTTCACAGATATTCATACATGAGTTCAAACCCATATCTAAACCTACAGCACAAGAGCTATGAAGGACCAATAGAGATCCTGCTGTACCACTTTGCCACTCCTCACAAAAATACAAACATTCAAAACACTAGTAAAGCTGTGGAAGAAAATATTCGGTTCACATTATGGATAACTGATAGGATATTTCATTAATATATTCAAACCAACCTTTAATATAGCGTTCAATGAATCAATATGATACTCTTCAGTATAATGTTTAGTACAAAGTGCATCCTTAGCAAAAACAACCTGCTCTATGGCCTGCGAGTTTATTACAGTGGCGTGATAGAGGAGATGACAAACCAGTGAAAGGTCAACCACTGAAAATGTATTCAGTTAAAGCTCCCATGTATAACATTGCTTTAACTGTGAAATGTCAGAGGAATTTGCTCCGACTATCAGGTAACTGTGTTACAATCACTTCAAAGCTCGTAATATGAAGCATCAGTTTTTTTGCATGAATTGAAAAACAAGTTCAATGACCACCAGTAAGAAAGTAAATTTATTAGAGATTACTCATTGTTGCAATATACAAAATAAGTACATTATAGTAATCACTTACATAATATCAGTGGATTCTGAAGTGTTCTATACATATGTAGCACATGAACAGCAGGGAAAACCTATTTTGGTGTGACTTACTTGGGCTCTCCTATCTTGACACCGGGATGCTGAGTGTAGGCGTGGGAGTGAGTGCCGGGGGCAGATTTAAAAGCCATTGGGCAGATAGGGCATTTGTAGAAGATCTCACAGTGAGTTCCTTGGATGTGAGACTTAAGGGCAGCCACGTCCGCATAGATGACACTACAGTGCACACAGCTAGAAAAGAAAAACTTATTTGTATCAACCACCATATTAAAAAGTACATGCTCGCTGTTCATTCCACCACAATTCCCAGCGAAGAATAACTGTAAAACAAAAACTGACAAGACAACTACTACCATCAATGCTACTAATGATAGTTGTATTGTATAATATTGTATAATATGCCAGTGGACCATGGTTTGGTTGTAATTTAAGCCATATGTCAAGATTTAGTTGTTCACAAAAGATATTTTTGAATAAAGTTTGGAAGGCTTTCTACAATTTATTAAAAACAATGGTTATTAATAATGTCATTGTTACTTCAGACAGCCAGAACAGTATCATGACCGTGCAGTCAGAAAAGCAGCCGATTCCTCCTCCCTTGTCACAAAGTGAAGTACGTGATAGGGGGTCCCTCACCGGTAGCCCACCCTGCGGGTGTAATGCAGGCAGTTCTTGGTGACGTGTGTCTGGAAGTGGACTGAACGGCAGATGGCTCCACACTCCGGGCAGATGTACGGAGACTTGTGCTGGTGAATCCGTTGGTGTGACACAAAACTGCATTGGTTCGGGAGCAGCATTTGACAAATGTTGCATGTTTTCTGTTGTAAATTGAGGCCCAAGGTGGAAAAACATATATAAATGAAAATGTTATGATTTTGCATAATTAACATAAGAATCAGTAACGTTAAATGTTAGATTTAATTTCTAAACTAAATCAAAAATCATAGTCAATCATGGGCATTTTGTAAAGAGGAAAAAGTATCTACCAACAAAAACTAGCCTTGTAAAATGAAATACATGAAGTATAATAAATTAAAATAAGTTACAGAAAAAAATAGTAACTGGGTTTTTTAACATTATAATATTAGTAAACAGCCACTATTCATTAATGATATAAAGACAAAATTAACACAGTATCATTAAGCGTATCTTGTAGAACAATGAAGGTAGGGAAAAACAAATAGCTCCTCATATACACAGACACTTGTTCTTAATATAACCATCTGTTAAAAGATCTGGAAAAACACATACCCGCCCACACCTTTTCAAACCATAGAGATGCGCGTGTGCATGCATACATAAAACACACCTGCCCGCTTGACTCTACAGTCTGTTGGTAATGCATTGCAAGAGAGGCCTCATCTTGAAACATCTCGCTGCATTCTAAGCACTTGAGGCTGTGTCTGCAAAGCCTTGATGAGTCTTCTTCAAGCGGCATTGCTGCTACCACTGGGGCTGTGGAGGGGGCAGAGATCACTGTGCCGAGCAGCCCAGGAGTCACCTTCCCTGCTGAATTCACCATCGAGTTGTGGACAGTAGTAGTGGCTACAATGGAGGAATGCAAGGCAGAAGCTATCATCTGATCAGCAGGGATGGGCTTCAGGATTAGATGTGAGCACTGCATGACCACCCCTTTGTCTTTGTGACCTCGGGCATGGGAGAGAAGACTACACTTATTGTAGAAAACCAGGTTCTTGGTGCAGTGGTTGCAGGTCACTTCGATACGGACACTCCTACGGTCATAGTGCTGGGTAAGGCTCTTCTCCAGGGCAAAGGAGTCGCCACACTCCAGGCATTTGTATCCACGAGATGGGATAGAAATGCAGGCAGCAGAGGGGGGGCTGAGGTTTGGCACATAAACCGGAACAGGATTGATGCTACTAAGGACCTTATTGAAGGCCTCAACCACCGAGCTTTGTGAGCTGGCAAGTACCTGGACACGGGAAACTTTCTTAGGTGGTTGGGCAGCAATCAAAGTCTGCTTAATGGGTTGCTGAGGCTTGGCTAGCACCTGGTGAAGCTCAGAGGTGTTTGCAGATGTCTGAGGAAGGAGGTTGAGGTTTGTGAGGTGGACAGTCTTTGGTACAAGTTTGGCATTAGCTAAGCTAGAGGCAGGCACCATAACTGTTTGCTGCTGGATGGCATTAGCAGCCTTGAGAATAGCACTGCTGGCACTCTGCACTGATGCAGCTGGGATAACTGTAGCTTTCACAGTTGTGTTGTTAGCAAGTTTGAGGTTAATCACCTGGGAGCCAGCAGTCTTGACTGCAGAAACAGGTAAGAAGGCAGTAGCAACTGGTTTAATGGTCATCTGCTTAGTGACTTCCATCGGTGCACTTGCTGAAGTAGCAACCACTGTAGCTGGAAGGGAAGTCCGTGATGGGGATGAAAACACAGATGTTGATGTTGGGGAAGATAAGAAAGACGACACAACAATAGAAGCGGCATCTGTCCCTTTTTTAAGGCCATCAGGATCAAACTCAGGCAGCACTCTTGTGACTGTACGCTTTATCTGACCTGAAGACGTCTTGATCGTTTTAATTCTGACTTTGGGGATAACTGGTATGGAGCCTGCAGGGGAAGATGGCGACCCTTTACTGCTGCTCTCACTAGTGACACTGCAGGGACTTTCTGGCTGTTTAGAGAACATCTTTTTTACAAGTTCCAAGGCAGGCTCAGGATCTGCTGGCTTGTCATTTACTCTAGGACTCTCTTTAGGCTCCATGGGTAAATCTCGAGGGAAGGTATGAAGGTCAGGTATAGTAGGATCTGCTGTGGCTTTCTTTGCACTGAGAGCAGCAATAGCAGCAATGCAAGAAGACAGCTTTGCAGATGACTTAGCCTTAGCCTGAGAGACACTTGATATATTATGTCCTACTGCATCCCCGCTTTCTTTCAAATCCAGAGGTTTGGGAGTCATTTCTTTAGCCTGCTCTTCGATTTTCCTTGGTTTCTGACGATCATATAGGTTTAAGGCCCCTAAGTTGCTATTGTTGCTATTTTCAATGTTTGACTTATCAAAATCTCCATTTGTTCCTGGCCTGGATAGGATGTCTCCCGTTATAGTATTTGGAGACTGTTCTACTCCTTTCACAGTTGACCCTGTGAGAAGATTTGTCCTAAAGCCAGGAAGACTTTCTTTTTTGTCCAAGGGGTCATCAACTTCAATTTTATCATCATCATCAAACTCCTCTGCACTAGAAATAGGACTAAACTGATTGAAAGATGAGTTATTCATAGCAAGTCCATGTCCTTCCTCCTTCATATTCTTTCCAATATCTTTTCCATAACGATCATTAGGGCCCATAGCCAGGAAACCATTCTGGAGTCCGTTCCCAAGAGATGGGTGAATCTCCTTTTCTGTTAGTGCATGCTCATTGACCTCTATATTCCGGATGTTCTTTACAATAACACTGACACCGACATCAGGTGCTGAAGGAGCCTGGGTCTCCTCCTCAGAGTGAACACTTTGCTTGAGCTGCCCGTCATGGTCATCATGGCCTGACTCAATAGCCGCCTTGGGATCGACCATGTCAGGGATGTCAAAGGCTGCAAGCAGGTCATCGAAGTCAGGGGTCTTCATATCACCCATGATCCTAATTTACTACCGAATAAGCCTGTGTAAAACATGAAGAAAAAAAACAACACACACTCAAATATTTAAAAGAATTTTGCCTGAAAACATGTCATTTCCAGTTCTCAAAAAACAGGTATGTACATTTAAAAGTTTTGCAGGAAGGGGTACATGATAGATGACAAACAACAACAATCCATCAGTCCTGGACTTCAACATTTCCAATAAAGTTCCAAAGGTGTGACAGTTTCCCAAGCCAAAAGCTGAAGCCACTGGCTAAAAAAGTGGCTTTAAGTGTTTATGAGAGAAAAAAAAATGTTTGTGTTAGAAGATGTGACTGACAAGAACTTAAGCAGTTAAATTTATACTGACCGAAGAAATTCACACGACGAAATTAAAAGTGGCTCACTGAGCAAAAAAATGGACAAAATGCAAGATAAAAGTGGACTGTCATTTAAAACAAACTAATGGTCAGTGATATAACTCAGAAACATTCAACAGATATGAATAACATCTATACTAAATCAGTAGAAGTACACATTCAGAAGTTCAGTTTCAGTTCCACCGAGTTTCCCTGTCCCGCTTGTCGTACAGCAGTGGTTCTACTTTGAGGTTCCCCCAGGTTGGCAAGGTTCTCACCTTGTCACAGATGGTCAGCTCAGCAATCCTCATTTCAGCGCAGAAATCCCACTATGGCAAAGAAACCTCATTTTAGCTGCTTATATTCACAATCTTTTTCTTTTGGGCATTACCCACAGTTCATGGCCATACATGAGAATGTGAATGTAGATTGATCTTTAAACCTCAGCTCTGGTTTCACCACCGCTGCTGACATTGCATCAATCCACCTTTCAATCTTGTGTTCCCTTCTTCCATCACTCATGAACAAAGAGATAATTGACCTCTTTCACTAAGGGAAGCTGTTCCCCCTCACCTAAAGAAGGAAATCCACTCTTTTCTGGGACAGGATTGTGACCTCAGACTTACTGGTGCCAACTCTCATACCCATCGCTTTATCCTCATTCTCATTACCATTCTATTACCTGTCAAAGGTTATAGTCAGAAGAGGTCAAAAAGAGAAAATCAGCTGCAGAACACAGAAAATCACAAGCAAGAGCATAGACAAGACTTTTTTTTAAAATACAAGGATCACCACCCCAGTCTGCTAATCCAAAGGTACCTTAAGCGTCTTTCATGTCACATTTAAGAACTGCGTAAGCTACGCAATCCCCACCCTTTCCAATGCCTTTATCATCTCTGGCCGAATATCATTCACCCCTGCAGCACTACCACCACAGTCACACAACACCCTGTTTACCTTGGGAACAATGATGGAGTCTAATCTGCCAGAGACATGACACACTACCTCCTAATAGGAGGACATATCTACTGGGTTAAGGAGTTCCTCAAAATTCTCCTTCCAGCACTCCACAATCTTCTCAAAAGTGGTTTCTGCTTCTAAACCTGTGTTAAACAGAGGGTTATGTCTTCCCTTGCTAAGGTGATGGACCGTTTGTCAGAAAATCTTTGGGGCCATCCAACAATCTTTCTCCATGGCCTCTCGAAACTCATCCTGTACCTGAGCTTTCACTTCAGCGACTGCCTTTGCTGCAGCCTTCTTAGCCTGCCAGGACCTCTCAACTGAAAGTTGTCTTTTTCAGCCCAACAGCTTCCCTCACCATTGGTGTCCACCAGCATGTTCTAGAGTTGCCACCCTGAGAGGTACCAACTACCCTCAGGCTACAGTTTTTGGCAGCCACATTCACAACTGAGGTGGGAGTTAAACCGGTCACACACTGAGTTGTCTGGTAGACGTTCTCAGAAAACCCTCAGAGAATGTTTGGGTCTCTCAGGTATGTTCTGGTGCCCATATGTCAAATCCAACTCACCACCAAGTGGTGATCAATTGACAGCTCTGTCCCATACTTTACAGCCTCAAGTCAGATAATACGACCACAAAGTCTATCATTAACTTTTCGCCTAAGGGATTCTGGTACCAAGTACCCTTATGACTCTCCTTTTGTTTAAACAGGTGCTTGTTATAGAAAGCCCATGACCAGCCTAGAAGTCTAGTACCAATTCACTGCTCATCCTCAAATGTAGTAAGCCATTCCTCATAGTACCCTGTTCACCATGCTCAGCTCAGGTTTACTAGGAGCTGAAGCCATGGCCAGGGGGTAGTTTCTGCCTGGTGAACGGGTGACCCACATAGACCATTCAGGCTTAGCCTGAAATGGCAATGCAAAAGTCATCTTGGGGGTTCACCACCTAGGGTAGGGATCCGGTACAATGCCAGTCAAGGGGTGAGCATGAGTGGTGTGGATCTAGATGTGTGAAAACTGGCAGTCAAAACAAAATTTGAGAACATAAAATATGGAGAAAGACCATGAGCTGGTGTGGGATGTAGAGAAGTACCAGCTAGATATAGTTTCTCTCACCTCTACGCATAGCTTGGGTTCTGAAACCGGTCTCCTGGATTGGGGGTGGTCTCTTTCCTATTCTGCAGTTCCTCTTCATGAAAGGCCATGAGCAGGAGTGGGGATACTCACAAATCCCAGCTGAAGGCTGTGCCGCTGGAGTTCTCCCTGGTGGACAATAGAGTTTCCTCAATGTGGCTGTGGATCTCAGAGAGGAAATCTCCGACTGTTATTTGTACATATGCACAGAATACCAGTTCTGAACATTCAGCCAATTGTCCAACACAATGCTTATAACCTTTCTATTCATCATCTCAGTCAGATACAATAACTATTTATGTAGAATTACAACAGCAAGGCATTATGGGAGAGCTCTAACACTTGCAGTGAATGACTGCATTCCCCATAATGCCCTATGGTGGTAATTACAGAGTGTACCAACATGGAGAGGTAAAGACATGTGCTTTTATATTCAATCCCCAACTCTGACTGTTTCATTATGCTTTACTGGCACAACAAATGTGCACATTTGTAGTCAAAGCAAGACAACAAAATGAACTCACAAAATAATAATAATAATAATAATAATAATAGCAATAATAATAATAATAACAATAATAATACATGTTTATATACACCTATACCCCAATACTCAAGCTCCCAGTTTCAATCCATCCAGGACTGGTATCCAAATCGATAAGTCCCAGCACAGCAAGCACTATATCTGAGTGCAGCCAAAGCACAACAGAGAAATATCTGAAATTCGCGTAAATAAGGGCACAAAGCCAGGTAGCAGCAGTGCACCCAGCATCTGCATTCTCAGGCTTTGCCTTGTATGACTTGTGTTCAAACATAGTTTGCACTTATACCATTTCATTCATTTCTCTTCACACAGTAAGTACCCCAGTAACCAGCCCATTTCAGTTAGTAAATTTTGTTTCTATATTATATTGTTTTCATTTCTTCATTTTTAAAGTAAATTTGACTATTAAATGATCATTGCTATTACTCCTGAAAATATGGAATGAAATGCAATGCATGATAACTGTCTATAAACACACAAATGCATATTAAATACTTCATTAACTGGTAATAAGATAAACAACACTTTAAAAACCAGTTATCATGTTGAAATAGGTATTTACAATGTTAGGGAAATTAATCAGTGTTTTCAGGAGGAACCCAGAATGAAACATATCATATGCTGTGTAGTGGAAGACATAATGGAAACAGGTTGCACTTTATACTGCTATTTATTTCTGAGGTGCAGGACTAAAAGGAATGTGTGCGCTGAAAAAGAAAAATAGTTGGGTGGTTTGTGCATTAAACTTGTTTGTGATTCGCTACTGTGGGGAAAACATTTGCACACTGAAATGGTGGCACTAAATAAGTTGAAATAGCAAGTTTTTGTACATCAAGTGTTTGTAAATTAAGGGATGACTGAATCCACAAAAATATGTTATGTTTTATAAAAATAAAATAATAGGAGGACTGACAATAATGCAATAATCCTCACAATAATACAACATCATCGTAATGGTACACAAAAACAACAGAATGGAATAAACGTCACGTTCCTATGTTATGTTTGATATCATTCTATATTATTCGGAAGACTAATACAGCTGAGTTGTTTTTGATATTAACAACAAAAAAGCAACAACATACAGAAGGTGTAAAGAGACAACTGCATTTCTACTACATTGGAATCTTAATTGAGGAAATGTTTTCAAATACAAATCTTTGCAAACTCTAGAATGTGAATATTTTTTGTACACAACATTTTTTAAAATTTGTTACCTGGCTAATCAGTAGCGAGTAATACATCACACAAGTTAAAATTTGGTAAAGCCTAAAGTACTAAGTTTGTATTTGAAAATATGCACAGCTCATGTCTAGAATATGCCATGTTCATATGGGCTATAATGAGCATTTGTTATCTTAAGTTTTATGTTGGAGAAGCACTTCCTTTCCTGGCATCAGATCAGTCCTGGCAAATAGTTAAATTTGCAGTGTGTAAAACAAGTAAGTATTTAAATGAGTGTCAGCCATTTGAGAAGCTACAATCGCAAAACGAAAGTTTTCTTTATTTTAAGTTCAGTTCAGCACCAGTGCATACGACATGTAGGAAGAGAATGAAACCCCCCAACAAAGAAAGGGGTCACCTTAATTAGACATATAGATGTGGATGGAGTTACACATTTTTATAAATGGAAAGGTACAATGAATGTTCTAGCACCAATGTGTTTACATTATAGGTTACGTTGGGATGAATATATCCGGGTTAAATGAGCTTAGAAGGCTAGAGATGATAAGGGAGGTTGCACAGGAATGCAGGACAGCTTACAACACAAATAGTTTCAATGTAACTTCCTTAAACTTTTTAATTCATTCACAATTGGCCAACTGGGTAATGTTTTTTGGGACCTTATGCAAGGACTCGTACACACTATAACCTGCATGTAATACAAAACTATATTTGTATACTATATTTATGTCAATAAATAATTACTAACATGACCTCACAAGAATGCTGTTTGTAAACCAAATTAATCTTTTTCTGTTAACCTTAATCCTATTAAACTGATTTTGAATTTTTGTGTACGTATGTTTCTCATGCATTTCAACAAATTTTGGGACATATTGCTGCATAATTACTGGTAAGAATAAAGAACATAAGAAAGCAGTAAGATGTCAGGAAAACTAAAGCACATAGAGAATGAGAAAACGTGTAGAAAACCATTATTCTTTTTGCAAAAATAGGATGCATATCTTTGGAATGCAAGGAAAAACTGAAGAATCCAAAATAAAAGCATCAGAAAACTCCATAAAAAGAAAGCTGGGTTGGATTTTGAACCCACAACTATGGAGTTCTGAGGGCACAGCACTACCAGCTAAACCATTATTCAATAAAAACCTTTGAGCATCAGCTGGCCAACTATTTATAAGAAATTATTTATATATACCACTTAATGAAAACAGCACAGATGTAAATATGTTGTTTACAGTCAGATTTAGAACTTTTCCATTGCATGGCCTCTTTTGAATAATTGGTTAAAACTTCGCCAACCCAGTTTCTGAGATTTAAATGTCATACCATACTCATAAACAACTGCATATTAAATAATACAAAATAGTGGTGCATGCATTTGGTTCAGGGCAAAAAATGTCCATTCTATGATAAGCGAGACAGACCATATGATCTTTTCCTAGAATAAAATACTGTGGGTCCAGTACTTATGAACTGGAAAGTACTTAATATTTATTTTTTCGAATACAGTTAACCTACTGATTCAAATTGTGCATCAAAGCTTCACCCGATTCACCAACTGATATCAATCACAAACAGTAAGTTCTGGCCAGAGTTCTTTGCTGTTTTCTTATTTATAACAAGTCACAGATACGACTCCAAAAGGACTGATTGGGTAGGGGTCTGCACAAGGCATCCCAGTTCACCATAGGGAGGTGCTTTGTGCCAGCCTCTAGGAGATGACTGTCATTTGTCTCTAGAAGCTGCTCAGTGGGAAAGAGAAACATCCCTGCTCTCTTTTCAACTGAAACATAGAGCTGTTATACTCGTGACATTTAAATTACATTTTTTAATAGAGCAGACACTTTTCTCCAAAGCAAAGTACAGCTCAGGGTAAAGAAAACTGCATTTCTCCAACAAACAGAAAGAAAAAGATACAATTCTTGAAGTAGTCAGTCAGTCCAATGTCACAGTTTTTGCTGGCATATATTAGATGAGTAGCTACATACAGAATCAGAATAGAATAGGACTGATGACAAGCCCCTGGTCCATTCTGTGCCACAGTTTGACTAACAAACTTTGAGTAAAGAACCAACTCTTGATCCCAATTCATTTGTAAGTAGCGGACACACTGTACTATGTAAACAGAAAGCATGAAAAGTTAATTCCAGTTAAAAATCTTTTTTGCAATAAATGGCTGTGTTGCTGAGTGCATCACTTAATCAACCTCCATCACTTACACCTGATGAAAACCATTGTAGTCTTGCCAGGAGGTATAACTAAAATGTGATCACTGAAGCCAATCAACTTTTCCCATACTTTAAATACTTCTAGTCTATGGCATTATTAGCCGTAATTAGCAAATTGGGCACCTTTCATATTGTTTTTATTAAAAAAAAAAAAAAAAAAACTCTTCAGCATGAGTAATAAAACTTTCACTGTTTAGTAAAACCAGATATTTTCAGTCTGATCTGGTTTTATCACCATATCCATATTATACTTTTAATACTTCATCCTCTTACTCTGTTAATTCCTACATATTCCTGGTATGGGAAATGGACAAAATGCTTAACATCAAATCATAAGTGCTTCATTCATATGCTATACTGTTCTACAAATGCAAAATAAAAGCTCAAATTCTAATAGTGAACCCTTTGCAATGGATGAAATAATCAAAGGGTGACATGATGGTGCAGCAGGTAGTTTTGCTACATCACAGCTCTGAATTTGCACCGAGGATTGAACTTGGTTCTGTCTGGGGAGAGTTAAATTATTTCACTTTTTTATATGGGCTTCCTCCTAAAGTTCAAAGACATGAGCTTCAGGTAACTCTCAACTACCCTTAGCATGTGTATGCTTGCCCTGCAATGGCCTAGCCTCAGATTAGGGATGAGTTCTGCCTAACGCTTCCCGGAATGGGCTCCATAATGCTACAACAATATGAGTGGAAAAACTGAAGTAATGGAGCGTACACCACGAATGACACCTTATTATTCATTATACTTTGCCAATCAAACCATACATAATAAAGCTGTATCCCTGATGGTCTTTAAGTCAGGTAACTGAATGGGCCCAGAAGAGTAAATACTCAAATAACTAATGATATACAAACTGAAATTAAAAAAGGGACAGGGAATGTACTTAGCACAGAAAAGATAAATTAAATAATGCTGCAGTAAAAGAGTTGACCAACATGTTTTACTGCAATCTCCCACATATGAATTGCTCTCAATAACATACTAACTGCAACAGTGTTAACATCCTATTTTTATGAAACACAGACATCCAGTGAAAAGTAGCATACATGATAGCTGCTGCTGACCTGAAGAGCAGCAAATGTCTTCCAGCAACTAGAAACCTTTTGGCATCCTGACAAGTCTCCAGGAGGTACGTATGCAGTGGAACTCCAAGTCATAATTAAGAAGATACAGCTCAGACTTGGAAAGCATTCCAAGTTTGTGTTGATGTACTTTGATCCTGCAGACAGAGTGGCTCTCCAGTATGCCAATTTTTCCATTTCCCCCCTTTTTTTCATAATTAAATTTTTTTCCACACCAAGTGGATAAAATGGATACATTTTCCAAAATTTCTGCCTTTAGCAAAGCAAATGTGATTTGTATTTATGTACTGACAGTAAAAATCATCCAAACAGGTGTATGTTAGCACCCTTAAATGACCTCAGTTCCACAGTGGTTACACCTGTGACCAAGGTTTGTGTGTTGGACATCAGAAACAAAATGCACCTGCACTTGTTTGTAGCAACATTGCACTTGTTTTTAGGATAAGTCTCGTGGAGGCAGCATATTTTTAAGTCATTTTAAGTTAGGGTTTATTTTAACATAGGCAAAGTAAATAAAATATTACAACAAAATGTCTTACATGCTACAGTATATGTGAGGTTTTTACAAACCTCACCTGTGAATGAATCAAAGTACATCTGCATTATTAAACCTTTATCAGCCGTGAAGTAGGGAGTATAAGAAAACTTGGAAATGACTTCTGATGCCAACAGTTTTTGTTCATGAGCTTGGGTGTGCGCGTTTGTGTATCATATCATTATGGTGGTACAGGTTACAGGTGCTTTAAGACAAATGTTAAAGCTATTTACTGAACATAAACACTCAGTTAAGATTAATACATCTTCTTACATAACTAAAGGGAATACAGCTGCTTGAAAAAAGAAAAATGCATTGCTCATTAAGAAAAAGTTTTTTCTAAAAAAGAAGAATTAAAGACTGCCCAGGTTACAAAGTGGAAAGTTTAAAATAACACATTACATATCACCAAACTTTTATTACTCTTAAAGCTGCTGCATTTAGTACAAGTATTGTGAGTACTGTATACAGCTGTGCTTTAATCGCTGAAGTGCCCCTTCTGTCATCCTACTGATAAATTAGCTGGAAACTTCCCATGTGGTTTATGTCCCCAGTGTATGCAATGCCATGTATGTGAAACAGACAAAAAGATGAATAATATGTCACCAAACTTTATTACCCTTCAACTGGTTGAATTTAGTAGATGAAATACATGTTTAAACTGCACACATGCTCCCAAAAAAAGCCCTAACACACCCTAATTTGTGTAGGACTGTGTGTGAGAAAGTGTGTTAGCACCATAGTGGTGCCATTTGGTCAGCACGAAATATGCTCTATATATGACATAATATGCATACTGTGTGTGAAATCAGTATGTGCCTTTCCGAGCCTTATTTTGAAGATGTTACATTTTCAAGATAGAAAGTAATCTTTTTGGATTTTAATTAACATCACTAAGCAAATGGAAACTATTTTAAGGGTATATTTGTCAGGCGATGTGTTCAGTTAGAAAGCACAACTTAAACGGCAATTAAAACTGAAAGTTGTTTTTGGCTCCTTCTGCCAATACAGGTTTCCAATTCATTTGATCTCAAAGCAAAAATAAACAAGCGCCAAAAAGAATTAAAATAAAGACGTGAACCCAAGAACACAACGGAAAGTTTCCTGTAAACAAAAATGACATCCATTCCTTAACCAGTATGCAGGGCTGTTTGTGTAATGATTTGTAATGATTTTAGTGGGTGGCTCACTTGGTTTGTATGATGACCATTTCCATGCACATCTGTATGGCTCTCTGTGGGTTCATCTGGGAGGAAAAGTTTCCAACAACTGTGGCTGGCTTTATTAGGCTGCACAATCAGAGATACACCATTGCAAACTTGCTGCAATTATAGACCAAAAACTTCAGATAACCAAAGATGGCGTTGTTATATCAGGAGGGGTGATAGGGATTTCTCAAGTTTAGCCAAGCAACTGTCGATATTTCTATTGTTCGTTTAACTGAGGCATATGTGTATTTGCGCATTTCCACAAAGCAACATCAATATTTAATGTCTACAATACGTAACTAAGTTCCCATTAACTACTGCAGGCTGTGAAATTTAGCCCAAATGGATAGCTATAGAAGTTTTAGTTATGTTAGGAGTCTAGCAGCACAGTCAATCTGACTGGCAGAGAAAATAAAATTTATTGCACTAAAATAAAAATTCTTTACATTTAATGTCTGATTCTTTCATAAAAATGTTTTGATTGAATGATTTATGAAGTTTAATAAAGTGTATCTAGCACAAGGGAATCAGGTAACTGCTAATAACAACAAAATAATAAAAAGTTTCAGCCACAACTTGAAAATCATTTAAATTCTTAAGTCTCTTCCAGAACCAGATAATAACACGTCTAAATGAGAATATTTTATAACTCAAAATCCTTTAAAATTTTTGAGGATGAACTTAAATATCAACTCTTAAGGCAAAAATAAAACCGAATAATCATTTTTCCGACTGCTATGACTACACAGACAATATGTGATTCCCCAGGTGGTTTTAATTCAGACATCTGTTAAAAGGTTTCAAGGTGAAGTTATACAAAGCACTGGTAAACAAAGAAGAAAATGTTCAGGGTTAAAGAAAAGAAGATATCAAACAACAAAACAACAATTTTAGCTATTGTTTATGGCAAGTTCACATACAAAACTGCATAGGCCAAAAATAATGTAGTCAGTCAGACAAGTTGGTAGAAAGAAAACAAATAGAATATATTAAGAAAAGAGTAACACAAAAAAAGTACAAAGGTGCTTAAAAAACCTTAAATGAAAATTCCAAATTTACTGCACATAAATAAAAGAATACTTGCTAAAATTACAGTAAGCAGGCCAAAGAGCTGTTCAGTCAAAATTACTGCAAAGCAAAGCACTGTGTTTACTTGGACAATTTAATGTCAAGTACTTTTTATTCGTGTTTGTCTCATTTATGAAAAATTATTTCATGAATGGAAAACAATACAGATTTCCCACAACTGATTCTTCTTGCCTTTGAAAGACAAAAGGCAAATGTTTGAACACCAGGCTCTGGTCTCTGACTGCTAGCAGGCAGCCATTGTCCTTGTCTGGAAACAGTTAAAGCTCTGAAATTTCAAATAAGTTGCAGCTATAGCCCAGAATGTTCTATTCACAAATGCTAAACGGCATTTAAAGATAATAACTGCAAGATGGGGGTAGGCAACACACAGAGATGAATATCAAACACAGTTAAAACAATGCTGAAAACTGAAAAGGCCTAGTATAAAACATGGCCAATGCAAGGATGGTTCCTAACAGTACACGATGAATGTTTAATGCACCAATACACACTGACACGCTTACAATGCTGTCCCCCTCCAACAGCCCCCTTGTAATAAGCGTGCTTTCTCTTTGCTTTAAACAATAAAACAAAGTGAACATACAAGCACTGTAGTGGAAACATGCAAATCGGCCACTTCTCACCCTCAGCGTTCCAGTCACTTAGCAAAACCACCTTTCCTCCTTGTGACACTGCAGTCAAAATACCCCCACCCTCAAAAGGGAAAAAAAAGCAATTCCACTTCCCAACCAGACCGGGCCCAAAAATGGGTCATGTTACATCCACAGAGATGGTGTGATCCTCTGTCATCCATAGCACCCACAGACGACAGACAATGACCATCTGAACCAGACTCCCGGGCACTTCCCTCATCCAGTGATCAAACAGTATGTTTTCTAATTGCTGCAAGCTACATACCCCGAACAGTGTATCGAATGTGCAACCATACTGTTTGGGATAGTACTGTTCTGCAGACTCCTCTGCTATTTTGGCTGCCATGAAGCAGCAAGCTATCTTACTGTAGCACAGTGACTGCATTGTTCATGAGCCTCAGTCTGCCTCAAACCAGTTTCAGCCGGTTCCGGTCACCCCACATAAAGGCTTTGCTGCAGCACAGCCACTGAGACACAGTGCCCACTCTCTATGATTGCTTGCAGAGATCATGGATTGCTTTTACCTCTTAGCGGTTCTGATATCCTCTCAATATTGTGCAAACACACTGTCAGTGTTAAGTTAAAGTTAGACAGCATGAGAAAAACAAGGATTAAGCAAAAAATCCTCATCAGAATAAGGACTGCAGTACTGAGTGAAAAATCAGGCCTAAACAGCACATCCTGGTAATCCACATCTAATGACATTACCCCACACAGAGCACTCACCCATAAAAGCAAAAACATTCAATAGAACAATAAAATATATATAGCAGAACATGTTTAAATGGCAGATCAGTTTTAAGGCAGAGAAAAAACGACACACCATGCATTCACAATTTCAAATATAGCAAATGTGAAAAAAGGGACAATCAAAAAGGCTATGTTCATAGCACTCCTCAAAACTGCATTTTTATTTCTACATTTCTCCCTTGGTGTGTTGCTGCATTTTAGATCACACAGAAACATACTCATACAACAATCAGTTTACCTCACCTCATTTCAAAGCCGATGGTCCAAACTATTTTTCCCCAGAGAGACTGAGCTTTGACAATTAAAATCAGCTGCCACACCACAATCCCATGGTAACTAAGCATCTTGTCTTGTGAATGAAAGCAAAAACAAAGGCTGCGCCTGCCGAGCTCTCACGCACGGTGACTTGGGTAAACGTAGCTTTGCCATACTCTTACATGTATTCCCAACAGAGAAACCCTCAAACCCTCTACAGCAGATCTGACACACATGAGAATCAACCCTAGGAGATTTTTAAATTAAAAAAAAAAAAAAAAAAAAAAAAAAACTGTTTTCACAAAGCTGGGATTTTATGTAGACGTGATATTTGGTCACAGGAAAAGGGGGCAGTATTACACGGAGGAATTAGGCCTTTTGTCTAAGTGTGCAGTGCCGGGCAATGGGACTCTTGTAGGTATGGAGTAGAAGCAGCTGGTGCAGAGACAGAAATGCTTGGAGAGGAGAAACATATTAAAGGTAATATGACATGGGATCGACAAAAGTAGAAGTAGCACCACAACCCCGTATACTTACAAATGGACCATAAACAGCTGCGGTATGAATGTCCATGATTACGGTTTAGTGGACCTTACTTGTACTTCACAGAACTGAACAGGTACAGTAAATAGGGGGAGGTGAAAGGTTTTGTCATAAACGTGAATACTAGGGAAAAAACGACATAATAAGAAACCAATTCAGGAAATAATGCTACCATATGGGCAGAAGAATAATTTGTGGAGTTCTCTGCACAAGACATAAAAGAACATCTAGCTAAGGATTACTAATAATTCAAAACAGCATCAATTGACAGAGGAAAAATAAACCAGATTAAACAAGAACAGACTGCAGTTTTTACATGATTTTTAAAAAAAAATAAACAATACACATTCTCCCCCTTGTTTTTTATGATTATTCCTTTTAAATAATGTCCAAAGCAATTTGGAGTGATTTACCCAGTTATACAGCAAGGTATTTGACTGTATCAATTCAGGGTAAATATTTTGCTCAAGAGTACTACAGCAGGAGAGGTAGAAAAGAAAGGTTGAGCAGCTTGACTGGTGAAATCCTTGACCACTCTGGTTCTCACTGCCCTAGAAGATTGTCTCTAAATTGAGCAAATGAACAGAACAATTTGAAATTCAGATTAATTAAAAGCACAGGTGTGACTTATTACATGAAAAACTATGAGTTACGTTAACTTTCCCCATTTTAGGGTTTCTTGTTTGTTTTTTGTTGTTTTTTTTAACTGCATAGAACTTTCCCACTGCTCTCTTTGGCCGTTACAAATACTGCAGTATGCCAGCCGTAGTGAATTTTATTTACTGAACCTCACAACATGATTAAATTCAAATAGAATATTCAATTTTTCCAAATACTCTTTTCACACATCTACGTTTTATAACAGAATGAGCCTGTTATAAGATGACAGTTTTTGCAGTTTCCATATACACAGTCTGAAGTCTTGCAAAAAATAATATACAGCTCCTTACTGTGTACTATTGCCTACAACTTTCTAAATCCAACTTGTTTTTAGTTTTGCCAAGGTAAAGAAAAACTTTCAAGGGATACAGAAATTTGGCCCATTTTAAACTACAGCACTGAAATTTCATCTTGCAAATTCATCCCGTATGCTGTCAACATACTTAAATTGATCTGAGCTTAATACACATATAGGAATAAAAGACAGAGGAATACAAAAAGTGAACATATTATGGATGAAAAACATCTAAGTATAACTGCAGCCAGTCAGAAAAAAACTAACATCAAATGCTAAGATTACTACTATGCTATACTTATATCCTGAATACATAAACACCAGGCAACTATTTTCAAGAGTTCTAACCAGCAGCAAAAGTAGATTCAGTTTCAAACAGAAACTGAGTCAGCTGTAATTTAAAACAAAACAAAACAAAAAAGCAAAAGGTCGAAATTTTGTCCCCCACTGATAACAGTTTTGCCCCATTGTTGAACAAAACATTAAAAGCTTTCTAACTGAAAATGCTTACTGACTTAGTATGATTCATCAATGAATTAGCATCTAAATAAAAAATGTTTGTATTCCATAAAAAAAAAACACGCATAAGAAGATAAAATAAAATTCAATATAAAAACTTACTATCAAACTGGCAGCACTAATTTAAACCATTGTTTGATGAGTAACAGCACTTTCCTGTAAATTATCCAAAACTAAATACTCTTACTCTAAACACTGTATTTAAAACACTTAATCTCATCAGCATACTGATACTTGACCTTTAACTCCTACAAACAGTCATAAACTATAAGGTTGCTGTAACACTGATTCCTGCAATTACTGCTACATTTTGGCAACCTGCCATTGCAAAAACCCCATCATGACTCTCAAGATCAGTTTTATCACATATTGTGCACCATCCCTTTTATTCCTACATCAGTCAACATTACTTAAAAGGTACATAAAGAAAAAAAGAGATAGAAACAACACAAGAGCAGGAAGTTCATTCTGATACAAAGATAAACACTAAAGCCAATGCATTGGTTTCCTAAAGGAAACACTGTAGAGGGTCCATGTGTCTCCAACACCGAGTCTGTCATTTCATATTTACATATTTTCATATTTATATTGATGTAGTAAAACACAAGCTCTACACACACCTGACAGTCCACTGAAGGTCTACTCAAACCACCAGTATCTGTAGTGATTATGCTTTCAACCTGCAACACATCAAAGCAAATATTTTAAATAATTGGCATGTCAAAGATCTTGTTTACTTATACAACTCCCATCACACCTACAGCAGGAATAAAGCAGCAAAGCAAATACTGATTAGAACCATGCTCTCACCGCTACTGATAGTATTTGGACTTGAATAGCGTTGAGTGCCGTCTAAGCTTTCTTAATGCTTTCCAAACTGTTTATCAAGGTAGGAGAAGACAATGTAAAAGCATCCCTGAAAATTTAGAAAATCATTCTGGAATTCTTACTGCTTGAAAACATCATTGTACACTCACTTTCAAGATATTCAAGTCATTACACAGCTAGCCACCTGGACAGGTGTATTGGCCCACAATTAAATATTCAATAAAATATATCATTCCTAAGCAATAGGAAGAACACCTTAGGAAAGGCAACATGAATATGAAAAAAATGCTTTTCTAGTTGCATTTGTATCTTCTGCAATACCCGGTTATTTACATCCATGACTTGTATACACAACAAGAGACTTCCTACCTACCTGTTTTAGGTGGCACTTCTGCTGCTGCCTGTAATGTTGGTCACTGATGTGACGTCTTGTCAAAAGGAGCTATATCTCTGGCTGGCCAACTGAGAAGGAACGATACAGCCAAGGACAGCCATGACCTCAACACCAGGTTCATCCATGTATCCATCAGCATATTTCATCAGCACCTACAGTTATGAATAATTTGAATGGGAGGGAAAAGAGTGAGGCTTTAAACTCATTTCAACTGCCTAACCTGTTCAACATGAAAGCACAAAACAGGTAAGGAAGCCCAGATGACTGTGAAAGATGGGGTACACTGCCTGTTCATCCGGCAGGACCCCCCCCCCCCAACCCCAGACACACACACACACACTACAAAAATGTTGCTGCTGGGGCGGTCACGTGACATGATATTCCGTCCTGCTGCGGTCAAAAACCCGCAAGCTGCCTTGCGCACGTATTCCCACACAATATGCTTTCGTGAAGGCATCGATGCCGTGTTTATTTCAGATGGAAGCCACCAGTCTCTCCCCACGCGGCGCGGTTACACACAACCTGCTCTTCCCAAGCAATTCTTCCATACCCAGAATCCACTTCGTAGCGCTCTTTTCTCCCCATTTGGTGTGGAAACCTTGCGACGCTAAGGACGCCTAACCCGAGTCTTCGCCGACCGACACCGAATCGGGCGAACATGTCGCATTCTCACGGTACGAACTCGGCGGTCACCCATGCCTTTGTTGAGAATGTTATGAGTAGTAATTGGCTGTCATTCCCGTCAGCCATCGCGGTATGACTGCAGAGAGGCTGTGCTGCTGCCCTGCCCGCTCGCTATCATCTCCGCTGCAACTGTTTTCGTAGGTAAACGGGACAAAGCCCTTATGTCAAAATACACTAAACACCAATATATAGTGGAAATAACAGAGAGGATGGGGTTCTAAAGCTCAAACGGTGTCTTTTTTTTAAGGAATTCTGTTGCTTGGCACACTTACCCATCAGCCTCCGCGGTCCTGACGAAGCTAAGGGTTACGCATATCCTTTACCATCTCATATGTGAATCTACTTCCCCCTTTTTCCTTTCTCCTGCATTTCAAAAGCCTCAGCTCAAAGGATGACGAATATGTTTATTCACAGACAGATACGAAGTAGTTTGGGACATCACTTGTCACAAAATCCTTGTGGAACATGGGCTGTATTCCTCTTTGCAATCGTAACAGGCGTAACAGGACTTCAGCATCAGCCCAAGGTTCGCAACCCACTTCCCATAAGCCTTTGCTCTGGAGCCGAGGTGCAAACGTAATGATGCCGCTGGTCATCAGACGGCGGGGTTCGTCATGTCAGCACAGCTGTAGCGGAGCGCGGAGTCGCGCGGAGTCGCGCGCGCCTCACGAGCCTCACGAGCCACTTTCCGGAAGCATTATTGCGCTTTTCAGATGCATCAAGACATGAAAAATTGTTAACACTTGTTACTGCTTTTCCAAAGCCCAACGTCCACACCTTCACGCCTTGAAGTTCAGATGACGGTTATTAACTCTGCGTGGTCCAAATAAATGTGTTTATTAAATGTGAATATAAATATTGTCACTATATCACGATAAGTTCATATGGTTAAGTATATGGAAACACGTATTCAAAAAGTTACTTTGACGCCACCGATGCTGAATATTCTACTGTAGTTGCCAGTTTGGCCATTGTGTCTAAAATCATTCCTTAATATACCTCTAGGCTGCAAACAGGATGTACTTTTTCATTAGAACAAAGACAAGGGCGTATTTTGTAAATAACGTTGTTTATTTCGTCCCTTTTTTCATTTTATAATGTGACTGACCAGTGCTTCAGTTCTCTGTATTTTTCTTTGTCATAGGTAAGTTGTGATCATATGAAAAAATAAATATATCTAAAATCAGAGACATCAAAAAGGGGTGGTAAAAGTGGGATATGTCCCCCTTAATATTAAAGCAAACTCATGTCCCCAATGACCTATTTGTGTGTAAACTCCATTATTATTGATAATTTTTGCGCAAGTTGTAATGTAAATTATTATTTCAAATAACAGTTTGTTCTAAAAATAATAGATACAACCATAAGTCAATTTTGTCAAAATTTTTTAATAAACTGCTGTCCTATTTTTCCTTTTCTAGTGTTGCTGCCTCACAGTCCCTGGTTATTCATGAATTCAGATCATCTCAGTCGCTGTAGAGCTTCCACATTCTCCCTATGTCTGTGTGGGTTTTCTGTACGTGCTCTGGTTTCCTCCCAAAAATATTCACATGAAACAACCAAAAAATAGGGGTCGCTGGTCTTTAATGCAAAAAACAAGAGCATATGTTACTTACCCAGGATGGAGGGAACGCCACAAAAATGTTGGTGCGTGACGTCCATCTCCATCCTAAACTTGAGGTTGGCCCGGATTTTTGCCATCAACCCGTGGACGCCCAAGTCTGCCCCTGCTTGGACCAGCTGGCATCTCGCGCTCCAAAGCGCCTGCTTGGTCACGCTTACCACCAGCCAGGTCCAGGTGGCCTCGGCCTTCTCAGCGTCAGGGTTCCATCCCTTCAGCACTTTTTCAAACGTCAAAACCATCTGCGTATCGACCTTTCTACACAGGCTACTTACCAAAAGCTAGACCTCCTTCACCTGCTCGCAGTCCCAAAAGGGGTGGACAAACGTCTCCCTCTCGCCGCAGCGGGTCCGCGGGCAGTGTGGGTGGCTGGACAAATGGTGCCTGTACAGTGTAACCTTCAGAGGCAACTTACCCAACAGGCAGCGCCAGTTCTGGTCCCGCAGGTCCAAATATATGTCTTTCAAGTTAATTGGTCATTCTAAAATGCTCGTGTGGGAATGTGTATGTATGCAGCTGCCCTGCGAAGGACTGCCATCCCGTCCAGGGTATAGTCTCCTAGTCTGGATTGCTTCTGGATCACCGTGACTCTAACCAGGACAAGCAGTTAAGGATATAGGTTCATTTTTTGTTTTGCAATGCTTTAGAAATTTGTTACATACTCTGTAGAATTTTATTTTTGATTCCATTTTTATGCATGCCATAAAGTAAAATGCAACGCTTCCTGGGAGATTATTAGAATATTAAAGAATATGTTGATTTCACTGTGGCAGACAGAACTTGTACCTCTTGTTTCACACAACTGAGCTATGAATCTTCTCTGATATGAACATCTCCCGGTTTATTTATTTTTGCATTTACTGTTCTATATTCCAAAATTTCTCTGTTGCAGAGTAAAAATGTCCTGCATTTCTGTTTTCTGCAATTAAGGACCACAGAACACAATGATAACACAAACTAGAGCTGTGGAGGGAAGGAGGAGGGGAACGGACAATTTTGTGGACTGATTTCAGTTACCGCTTTTTAAAATTTATTGTCATAGTGTCAGAGACTTGCACAGAAACTGCTCTGTAAACAATGGGAAGTATATGTCTATTATGCACTTTTAACTGTGGACCGGTAGTGAGTACATACATGTTTATGTGACGAATTAGTGGCTTCCTCATGGCCAGTTATGCTTTGTACTCAATAACAGAAGAGACATGCAGTCAATATTTTTAGGTTAAACTCTTTTTAATTTGTTCACTCAGACGGTCCTCTATTATACTGTAGTTGACAACTTTTCTCTTCTTCATTCTCTTTTGCCACCTGATGCTCAGGAAGAACACGCACCATCTTACGTGTATAAAGCAGAGCACAATACAATATTAAAGATGTTCTGTATATTTTTTATTTTCACCTATTTTACAGATGACAGTGTTGCTTCATGTATCACACTTCATGTATCACACTTTGTATTTTCAGTTTAAAGGGACAAAGAATTTTCCTGCTGCAAAAATGTCATTTAGCAAATTAATCTTCTATTTTGCAACCCTAATAGCAAAGTAAAAAAGTAAGCCATGTTCTACTTTTCAACAGCTGTGCCAGTTGTAAATAAAACCATATGCTATTGGATTTTAATACTAAAATCCTGTTTTGAAGTATACTTGATATCTTAAGTTTTTTTCAAGTGGTTGAGAGGAAGTTGAAATGTGTGCCTTTACCACACCGTCCAATACACTTGAAGGATGTACTGCCACCTTGTGGTTAATTGTTGTTACTGCCTTAATTTCTTAAGATTGCCAGCCTACGTGAGTCTTCTATTTCCCATAATTACAACTCTTGAAATATATGAATATAATGTAAGTAATTTTATTTAAATTAAACAACACCTCTCTCCACCTGTTTTTACAGTGATCAGACTGCCTATTATTAGCATAAAGAAATTCCATGCCTACACTGGCACAAAGTGTCTGAGTAAATTTATTCACTCAACAGCAGTTAACCCAGATTAAAAAATCTAAAAGTTAAGAAACAGTATGAATATGGTCAAAATGACAAGAAACGGTAAATTTCTACGTTTAAACTAGACAAACTTCTCTAAACACCAAGTTTTAATTTGGAACCACATGCAGAAACTGTATATATTTTCTAACTTGCAAGTTTTAAGGGGAAACTGTTTCCAGTGCCAACTATGTCTGGGTTGTCTTTTTTAGGAAACAAATTTTAATTTTGGTGTACAAAAATGAAAAATGGGAAGAGTGATTCTATCATTAAAGAGTAAACACTTGGAAAAGTAAACACTGCTAATAGAAGCAGCAATTAATATGTTACACATAAGTGGATCTTTCTGGATACTATCCAGAGTTTAGTGTGGTGGTGATTCAAATTAATGTCAAATTAGCAAGTTATATACAAGAAAGATCTATGGTGATCACAGTTGAAATTTTTGCCGTTTCTGAGTCCTGAAATGGTTAATACATGCATAACAACATCATTTTGGAAATCTCAGTTCAGACAGAGCATAAATGAATTATTCCAAACATGACTAAATGTAAGTGATTTGTTAATGAGGAGGAACACCCTAATACAGCAGGTATACAAGGTAACATGAAGTGAAGCACAGAATAGGGGAAAGAAAATTTAGAGAATAAAGATAATGCAGATATTATTAAATAGAAATACATTTAAATGTAAATCTGCATATATGTAATATATGTTTACACCAGCTGCCAGTCTTGTGCCATCACCAGGAGCCCTGAAATGGCTTAGAATTCTGATTTTGCGTGTTCACCTTCCTTTACTTATACTATGCCTTGCCACCCCTCACCGATAGATTGCCACAGCCTTGAGCACTTGGTCATATGGTAATGATTATATTATGGGTAGGTATCCAAATACAGGTCTCGAGTATGTTAGAGAAAAAAAAGTTTCAAAATGTTATATTTTGGGGTATCATTTGACATGTTTTACATTTTATTAATGGTTTTTCCAAACATGACAGACTCCAGACTGCTGCAACCCTGCTCGGGATAAGGCATTCATAAAAACGGATGGATGGTTTAATGGATGGATGGATTTTTCCAAATGTTAGCCAGTGTGTATTAACTGATGTTAATTTGGCTCTGTCCAAAGAGATAAAAGTAGAAAGACAAAATATGAAACCTGAACCTTAAAACGGGCAAACAATGAAAACATCTTATTCGAGTGCGATCAAAAAGACTCATCTGTAAACGGCAGCATATAAAACAGCCATCAGTTAACGTCCTCATTGTGTTTAAATATAAGTGCCATTCATAATGGAATGCCTCATTTATATTGTCGTGTTGAAAGATATATAGTCTTTAGATTTAAGCAAATGTCATCTCAAGTGCATTAAATAACATTCATCCTTTGTAACAAAAAAAAAATAAATAAAAAGACTGCGGTAACATAAATGAAGTCAGGATTTGCATTTAACACTTGCCCCCTCAAACCCTATGCTGACATTCAGCTGTAGTTTCCAAAAAACTACTAGAAATAGTTTGTTAGATCCCCAGTGGTCATTGAGGTTTGACAGTAACACTCATAGTTGATTTAACTGTGCAGATTTTACAGTAATAGGTGGCATCGTGACTCTGTGAGCAGTACTCACTAGAATGCATCTCCAACGCGTCTGCAAGTTCATTTAATTTTAAAAATAACCATAGTTTTAATGTGTTCATAATGTGCTGTTTTAGATAGAACACGAGATGTGCAAAACCTCTGTATCAGGAACTTTATCGGACAAAGCTTTACCCGCAGCAGGTGTGTGTAACCGGAACCGTTTCGTGTACTGATTGCTTTCATGAATCAGCCGCTGTCCAGTGCGGGGGGTGTGCTTGTCACCGCCATGTTCTGCCGATCCACCCCAATCACCATCACAGCACAAACAAACTAACCCACTGTTACCTCTCCACCTGTGAGTTTCTTTCCAGCCTTCATCAAGGAATAATTTGCACTTAATAAAAGCAGGAAATTGTAAAATGTAAAAATAAGTATTTCAAGAACTTCAGATCCACTTTAATTATTGGTACAATATATAGGAGGAGTTCTTGATACTGAAGGTCTTCTAACCCAAACCTGGTTACTCACCCAACTACTGTGCTGGTTTTCAGTAGATGTTTTTTGTACCAGTTTTGTCTGTTTTAGACATCACTTACTTTTTGCTTCTGCATATGATGTGTTGTTCTTTGCAAAGATTTCTTGTCTTGATTTTCTGGGGCTTTGTGATGGAGGGTGTCTGGAGGGTGACACTGATTCCTCAGTAAGGGCAATTTAGAGTCAACAATCCACTTGAAAAAAACATGTCTCTGGCCCCTGTGAGGAAACCAGAGCATCTGGAGGCAACCCATGGAAAGGCAGAGAAACAGGCAAACTCTACACATATTCAAACTCAAGTGTAAATAGTCCAAGCACTATGAGACAACAAGTGACACCTAAATTATGGAGGCCTTCCATGCAAAGATCTGTGGTGGAGCTAGTTACAACTATAACATGACTTTTCATGCTCTTGGTTTAATTGACATGGAGCTGGCAGCTTATGGTGACCCAACTCCCAGCTCATTTGGTACTTTGCCATTACTTTTCCTGTTTTTGGGTTAACAATCAAATAAAGAGGTAATGTGATCCTACATAATAGGTCAAAGTTTGGTGCATTGAGTGAATAATTTTAACAGTCTTCAGTATTTTCTGTAAGACTGGTAAATCAAAGTAACACCACTGTATATAGTCTAGTTAGCACTGTGTGGCAGGCAGTCCTTATGTGATTATTTTCTAAGACAGACTTTAGAAATGAAGACGTCTACTACATATGACTTGTTCATAAAGAGAAACAGATCTCCATTTCCTTTTGCTGTCATTAGTTGACAGAAAATCTCAGAAGATATACGGACACAATGTGACTGAATGTGGCCTTAATTCCACCTACTGTTTAAATGTTTACTGTGTTTACACCTCTTGTCTGGTGTTTGTGAATTTGAGGGTGACTGACATGATGTGGAATACTGCACATGTTTGTAGGGAACAAATGAATAAGAATGTGGGGAGGCAATACATTTTCATTTTTTTCCCATCCATGCAGCCATCAGTCTATCATTTATCTTTAACCACTTGTCCTGGTCAGGGTCACGGCAGTTCAGAGCTTATCCCAGAATCACTGAGCGCTAAACTAGGACACTACACCCTGGACGGGATGCCAGTCTATCACGACCATCCGAGCTGTGTTAAGCTGAGGCCACACTGTAATGCTTGGAGACCTTCAGGAACCAGATCTGCTATAATTTCTGGTGTTCACCAACAGAAACCTTTCTCTGAGACTTAATATGCAGAGAACTTAATCTGAGTTTTGAAGTGTGCATATTTCATTATGCTTATCAAAAGTCATGCATAGAAAAGACTGGAAAAAAACCAGACTGATATCTTGAAAAATTGCTAGCAAGAAAAAAGTGATTTATTTATCAAAGCAAACAATTTGTCTGACAGCCCCTACAGCTCCTTTTCCATATCTTATAAACAGACTACTGTGTTCTTTAGTCCAAAAGGATTAAAGGCAAACGGCAAAGGTACAATGTGCCACCAAAACCACTTGACACGAACATCAAAGGTTGTATTTTAAATACAAAATTCTGTTCTTTGCAAGACATTTCTCATCAATTTGAGCTCATTGCTTGTGAATTACTTGAAATGTTTTGCTCACCTGATTTATCAGAGATAAAAGTTCTCCTCTGCACATTTCAGACTGGAAAGTTAGTCATATACAAGTTAACAGAAGACCTTTAGACACAGTGCTGTGAGTTCAAAACTAAAGAGCTGTACAAAGACTGCAGCAGCTACTTAGAACTGCCTGTATAAACAAAACAAAACAACTCTTTTTCTGTGTCTGTGCATATAATTCTGTTTTTTTAATCTAAAGTCTATTCTTCATTGTAGAAACAGCAAACAAGATAATAAAAAACCAGACACAGGCTGGTTTACCCCAGTCATTTGCAGAATGTTGCTCAGAATCTAAATCAACTTATAAAAACGTAGATGTCTCCTTTGTGTCTCCCTACATGCGTTAATATTATAAAATGTGTTTGAGTAAAGAGGCAAAGGTAGAAAGGCATACCTGGTGACACATTAGCCCAGAACGGATATAATTCCAAACAAGACCTTATCACAAAACTTACCCTTGGATAGAAAAAACAGCAGTGAACCCCAACAAAAGGGACATCTCAGAATGGGGGGGCCCCCCAACTGACTGTTAACACCCACAACTATTAACAAAGACAGTGGATATTAACAAAGTAACACTGACACCTCTGTCTCATATATTCACACAAACACAATACCCAGCCTTTTTTAGCCTGTCACTCACAATCCCCCCTCATATAACAGCAGGCTCTGCTTTAAAAGGCTCGTTGACGTAAAAGCCTTTCAAGTTGACGTTTACACCATGATATCATTCTGTCGCAGACACTGAGACTCTGTCAGCAAGCCGGGCTATAAGCCCACCATCCTCTGGATCCTTTTTTTTTTTTTTACATTCGTCACCATTTCTTATAAATTGATAAGGGATGAAAGTGCATCAGTAGTTAAACGCCAGGTCGTACGAGGCAGGACCTGTGGAGACGCTTTGAAAAAAAAACAGGATTTTAGACGTTCTGCGCTCTGGTGCGATGAGGACAGGTATTTTCGTGTGGCGATGTACACCTGGTGTTTTCGTCTTAGTTTTAGCCATAAGTAAAGTGCACGTTGCCTCTTGCAGTAATGCCGGGTCTCTTGACAAAATGTTCCCCAAGGGTAACCACTGGGCAGTAGGTAAGATGCTTTTTTCTCTATTATTAATGTAACTTACCGTATGTTTTGAATAATTTACACCTAGAGGAAATAGTGACCCGGGGTGGTGCTGTTTGGACAGTTGCAGTGTGTATAGGTTCATACACTAAATGTGGGGGGGGGGGGGGGAAACAGGGGAAGGGTCATTTTTATTTTAAAGACAACTTTAAGTTTGACAAATTGTTATAGTTAACCAANGGGGGGGGGGGGGGGGGAAACAGTGGAAGGGTCATCTTTATTTTAAAGACAACTTTAAGTTTGACAAATTGTTATAGTTAACCAAATTATGAAGCGTTCTTTACTGTCAAAAAAGCGAACTTTCGAGGGAGTGTGACCATGCTCTGGACATAATAAAAAATGTTTTGAAAAATCAAATTGTCTCAAGAGGCACATGAGGACTTCATTGTTTTAACGAAGGATAAACAGCACGTACAGTTTCACGCACTTCGAATGAGGCTGTGAAACGGGGTGTCCTCGACTTTCACAACATCGCAAGTTTTCTTATAACCATTTTAAACCGAAACAGGTTGAAAAGGGGCAGTAAAAACCAGAACAACGTACTTGCTGTTGGTTATATCGGCTACAACTCCGCATTTGATATAGAGACAGTGGACTGAGACACGGCGTGGAATTGTGGCTCCCATAATCCTTTGCTGTGCGTACGTAGTCGATGTGTCCAACCGTGGTGAGAAGTCTAGCGCTGCCAGAGACCCTGAGGCTGTGTTGTTTGCACAGCAGTTCCGTGGGCGAAAGTGTCGTGGGTTTTGTTTGGTGAAGCTGTCACTCGTGTCATGACAGATTTAAGCTCGTCTTCATGTTAAGGACATCGGTAACCTTACGGCTTTCCCCGGTAGTAACGCGCGAAACCCAGCGCGTGCACACACAATATCAAATAATAATGTAGAATCAGTCATCAATCCAGGCCTTTTGACAAAGTAAAAGATCATTTTCCACAGTTTAAATTAACAGTTAAATTACACAGTTTAAATGAATAGTTTAAAAACTATGTCAGTATAGCCTCAGCAAAACATTTTTAGTGTAACAAAGCTCAAATCTATAAAAACCTCAAGGAGTTTCAGAACTCATCAGTTTGAAGATGGTTATGAATGTATAAATTTACCGAAACCTTTATCATTACCTCTACCCTGCATAACTACTACTAAAGGTTTTCTTCTACAACATTTTGGTAGAGGGTGTCATGGTGTTGCAGCAAGTAGCACTGCTGCCTTACTGCATCTGGGCTGTTTGGGCGTGGGTTCCAATCCAGTTCAGTCTGGAAGTTTGCATATCCTTTGGGTTTCCTCCCCAGTCCAAAGACATGTGTTTCAAGTTAAATGGTCACTCTAAATTGTGGCAGTGTTTGTGGCCACCTTGTGATGGGCTGGTGTTTGATCCAAGGTGTAGTTTCATAGCCTAGTGACCAGTACTTAAGGGATAGGTTCTGGACTGTTGCAACCCTGACCATCTTGAATGCAGCCTACAAGAAAACATTCTTTTACGGTTTCAAAGAATCCTTGAAATAACTGAGGGGAGGATATCCGTCTTATTTACCCTTCATACTTACAGACGTATCTGGCAACTAAGTGAACAGCACCTCAGGCTGTTTATATCTTATTTCCTAGTCATTTGCGCTGATACTTTAAGCAATTGTTAAATTCATAACTGGGTGATCATTTTGAAGATCAAGAGGTACTGGCTGGGAAATTTGTAATTGCTATGAGCACTTGAACTTCTGTTTTTGATGTAATTGCTACACTTTCCATGTATTAAACAATGTGTGGAAGTGCACACTGTGAGAAAATTCTGACCAAAACACTTGAAACTTACAAGACTTCTTAATATAATGAGAAGGAAAACTGCCTGTTTAAATAGACTTCCAAGAAATATTCGTGCATCTCAGTTTAGGGATATTAAAATTAAACAATGTAACAGGTACTATTATCATTATTGTTCATGCCTAGTTCTGTTAAAGTTAATATTTTTATAGTAATATTAAAAATAATTTCGATAGATGGATGCATACATACATACATACACCGAGAGACCACCAACAACAGCAATGTTTAGGTATCAGCATCATAGTGATGGCTTGTTGGCCTGACTAAGACACATTGATTTCAAGTTTGAGCAGAAATAAACACACAGTTATGTTACATATTGCTGATCCTTCCTCCTCGACCTCAGACAGTCCAGCCTCTCCATTCACCCAGCGTTGGTCACAGAGTTGAGGTGCAGCACTTGGCATCTGATGGTTAGTGTGTCAGTAACCCAGTCAGTCATCATTCATCCTGGTAGCTCTTTTGATTCCTTTATTTCTATTAAGGTGTTCCAATACTCAAAAACTAGACGCCATATAGGTTGGCTCAAATAATAACAGCACTGGGAAGTCCATTTTCCTTCAAAGTTATATCCAGCTCTCTGGGAGAGAAGAAACTTATCTTCTACTAGCAAACTGAAGTGGTATATCTGCATTACTACAAAGGTGTTGAGGTCCCACAGTTCTTACATTTTTTCATTTTTATGTCAATCTTGTAATCTTTGTTAGCAAAGAAGACATTTGGTAATATACCATATTCTTAGTCTTGGTTTGCTCTGGAAACAAATGTTTCATCAAGGAACACTTCAGGATTGAACAACTAAACAGTCGGTTTTAAATATTTATTTACAATTATGAAGCATCATTTTATAACAATTTAAATGTCTTCAACAACGGGTGGCACTGGGGCATGGTGGGCATCACTGTTGCCTCAGTGCCTGGGCTGTTTGAGCAGAGGTCCAATCCGTGTGGATGTGCATCCATTGTCTATGTGGATTTTCTCTGGGTGGCCCAGATTTCTCCGACAGTCCAAAGACATACATTTTAGGCTAATTGGTCACTATAGATTGCGCATAGCGTGTGGATGTGTGTGGACTGGCATTCGATTTGGAACGTGCTTTCCTAACCTAGGCCCAGTAATTTGCGGATAGGCTCTGGACCATCTCGACCGTGACCATGACAAGAGTTTAATGAAAATGTATGGATGAATGGATGGATAAATGTCCAAAACTTTCAGTGCTGTTTAATTTTAAATAGAAAACTGAAGATCATGATTTTTAACACAGTTTTAGAAGGAATTAAATTGGTCTTTATTTATACATACAATAGTATCATTCCTTCAGCCAATGACAGTTTTATCAAGCAGCTGATGAAAGAATTAATATATGTGTTCAAAGATGAAACTTATGCCTTGAACATGTTTGCTGATGGCTTCATTTATTCTCTTCAGGTCACCTGATGGGGAAAAAGAGCACAAATATCTTATATGGATCAGAGAAAGCTGGCAAAACTGATAGTCAATACTTGCCTGCCCCCAAAGAGACAAAACAGCTGGAAAAACAGCTGCAGTCATCTCAGCTGTTCAGAAGCCTGATCATGGCTCTGGTAAAGATGAAGACCCCAAATGAGGCACGTAAAAAGTGGAAGACGACTGAGGAGGGGAAGAGCTACTGGGAAGAAAATGAAAAGGATTCAACCTGGAGAGAGGTCAGTACATTACATGTCTGGATACTAAGTATTTGCAATACTTAATACCAAGGGTTTCAAGCTTCCAAAGCAGCAGGAATTCTTTATCAGCAGTTTCCATCATTATAACATAATGCATTTTTTTCAGATAATGCAAAAAAGTAACATAATGAAAGAGTACAGTTAGATCCAAAGATGTTTTAGTTCAGCTGAGGAAGTTATAGTCAGTTCCATAAATAACTGCACTGAAATCACCAAACCAGAGTGAGTCATCTTCAGTCTCTTTCAGTCTGCTCTTTTATACAAGTAAAAACTATGTCAGTATAGCCTCAGCAAAACATTTTTAGTGTAACAAAGCTCAAATCTATAAAAACCTCAAGGAGTTTCAGAACTCATCAGTTTGAAGATGGTTATGAATGTATAAATTTACCAAAACCTTTATCATTACCTCTACCCTGCATAACTACTACTAAAGGTTTTCCTCTACAATATTTTGGTAGAGGGTGTCATGGTGTTGCAGCAAGTAGCACTGCTGCATTACTGCATCTGGGCTGTTTGGGCGTGGGCTCAAATCTAGTTCAGTTTGCAAGTTTGCATATCCTTTGGGTTTCCTCCCCAGTCCAAAGACATGTGTTTCAAGTTAAATGGTCACTCTAAATTGTGGCAGTGTTTGTGGCCACCTTGTGATGGACTGGTGTTTGATCCAAGGTGTAGTTTCATAGCCTAGTGACCAGTACTTAAGGGATAGGTTCTGGACTGTTGCAACCCTGACCAGGATAAGGAAATTAAGGAAAATGGATGGGGGTTTTGGTACAATTATGAAGTTATGGACACCTCCATCACTAGTCTTCTAAATGGCATGAAGATAGTTTCTTACTACACCAAATGCAATGCATCTAGATGTGTCCAAAAGATCACTGTTGGACACAAAAGTTCAGAAAACTTGTTGTGAAAATCTGCTCTATCATCTACATGGCACACTTCAAAATTGTGACCATTTTTGGTTTTTCTCCTGGCTTGTGTCTTGTAGAAGTATGGATATGGACATACGCTGAACATCTTGCATGACTTTTCTTGTTGCTGGGAGGACATTTCTGAACAATTTCCAGTTCTAGGCATTTATTGTGGTCTTAAGTTTTCTGTAATTTTTCTGTTCACAATTTAGTGTACGGTAGTCTATTTCATCTTCAGAGGTGCTTCTTGTAAAAAAATCTGCATGCAGAGCTGCTTTCCTTAATGTTAAGAACTAGGACAAAGTTTTGATGGGGCATCACACAAACATCAGGTGTCAAAATGTAATTTCCAAAATTACATTGTTACTTAATGGATTCGTTTGCCAGTGAAACAAAATCCAATTTAGGCCTTTCCAAGATGAATTGCACCAACATAAACCATCAAAAGTTAAGTTGAAAAATGTTGCTTTTTTTTTTAGAAGAAAACTTGTTCAAGACTGTCAGCCTGGAAAGGCCTTTTCTAAGGCACTTAACAACACACAAAATATTGTCAGAACTATAGACACCAAATATAGAAAGTTTCAGACAGTTGAATGTAGTAACTGTCTTTCCAAAATGTCTTGATAAGCAAGGCACAAAATTATCCCTGATGTCAAAAGAACCCAATATCCATAGAGCTGCAGTCCCCTCTCGGCTTGTCTAAAGTTACTCCACAATATGGAAGACACCCCAAAAATGGCAGCTGCCACTAAAATAGCACGGAAGATCTTCATCAGTTTGCCAAAAAGTACCTGGATGACTCCAAGAACAATGTTCTGTAGATTCACTATTCAAAAGCTGAACTCTTTTGATGACATGAACACTGTTGTCTGGTGACCAATGCATTCCACTGCTCTCAGTAGAAGAACCTTCTACCAACTGTCAAGCATCATACAAAAAAATCTAATGAGTTTTCTTTAAACTGTAGTTTATAGCTAAATCATTATTAGATTTAGATATCTTTAAGTATATACTGTAAACCTGTTCTTTCATTCTGCAGATGACATTCTCAATGCAGTGTATATTTTTAGGTGTCAATACACCTACTGTGTACTGTTATTCAAATGTGTTAATGATGACTTGATGATGTGGCAGTTCAAACTGGACTTTCCCTTAATGTGTTGAAATTAGCATAAATAAAACATCAAAAGTCAAAAGTGACGTAACTAATGTGCATCATTTAGACCAAAGTGAAGTTTCTTACTGCTTTTCATTTTGCTTCTCCTTAGGCAGGGGATTTGCTGGTTCAGTCCTTGCTTGTGAAGGACAACAGCACCACCTGAGGACATCAGACCTACATTTCACTGAAAACTGTCCTAACCATCTCATGTTGTGTTAAATATGCATTATATATCTGGTTCTGAGTTTGTAAATATTTATTTATATACCTATTTGTAAAAAAAATTAAATTAAGTTAATGTCACTTCTTTATGCAGTGACCCCTCGGTATTCGAATCTAATTTGTTATTGAAAACCATTTGGATACCAAAATTGTGGATACATAATCCTTATTTACAAACGTTTGTACCATTATTTTAAATAAGCATGTAAGCAAACAAACAAACAAACCAACAAACAACACGCTCCCAGCACCTATATAAAACCTATATATATGGCTATCAACTGATGGTTTGCACATCATAAAACACTCTAAACAACAGTTAAAAGTCAAAGTAACCCACTGCATTTGCTTCTTTATTTAACACAACTGGCAATAAATAGGTTTATTTTTAAAGATATTAAATGCTGTCATGCAACACAAGCATGTTTAGACAAAGCAAAGGAAGCGGAAACAGCCGATAAGACACCAGTGCACCTGACAACTTGCTTTGGATAAATTCATAAGTGTAAATTCATTTTATTACAATACATGCAGTATTTTGTATTGCCGTACACTTTATGGTACTGTATGGTATTGTTCTTTTAAAATTTATTTTGATTTTTATTCATATTTCTTTTTTATTATGGATAAAAATTCATCACAGCAAAAGTTTTAAATACCAATATTTAGGTATTCATTTTCAAGAGCAAATTTGGACATAGTTCAAATACCGAGAGATTGCTGTTCAATTTACTCATACTTACATTTGTCTTTCATTATTATTATTATTATTATTATTATTATTATTATTGGCATCACAATGACAACCAAAACGTAATAAATTTGAAAGTGTTGCAACTTGATCAGGGTATTTACTCTGTACTGCTCCAGTAAAAATGGTATATAAATGCATGAATCATTGGAACGTTACATGGAAAGGTATCGTCTTAGTAAAGATAAAGATTTTTCTTTATGTGGAGGAGAGTGAGACAGAAGAAAAAACTACAATGACAAAATTAACCAGAAGATGTCAGAAAAATACACTAGCCCTCACTCGCTGCAAATATAAAAACATTGACCTTGCAGTTTCAGTTATTCGTAGCATATTCTTATATGTTGCAACAAACCAAAGATTAAAAAAGTCCAGCGACTTAATAGTTGACTTCAGCTCATTCTGGATGTTTTCTGGAAACACACTGGAGGACTGAGACTCTGAGTTTTTATGCACCAACAAGTGGTTGGTGAATAAAAACTTAATAAAAAGAAACAAAAAATTAATTGATGAGTGAAAGTGATAAAAGGCATGCGTTATTTTCTCGAATTTAATTTAAAAAAGTCTCTTTTAAGAGAAGGTGCTACTCTGCAAGGGCAGCCTGCATTCGGGAGTTGGTGCCCCCTTGCGTTACTCTGTCGAACTGCAACGGGATTGTGGCTGTTACCCAAAGAGGTTCAACGGCATTAACCACTAGGTTACCCCTAAGTTAGCTATTAACAACAGTCTTAGAGTTTTTTTTAAAATTATTATAACTATAGGTGAGATTTTTTACAGAGCCTAACCCATAAATAAATCGAGAGATGTATGTACCTTTTGTGACTTTGATATTGAAAGTGAGTTCTGAGCTAACATACTGAATTATGAACAAACTCCTTGTCCTACCTGTATTTGAAAGATGTACATTTGCACAGTTTAATTCACATTTTTAAAAAAAACTATGCCATATATTAGTACTGTTAGTTACCTAAGAAGGAGTAGGGAAACTCTGCCTTTAGATCTTCAGTTGTTCTTGGATAATGTCAGATATTTCACCATTCTTCCAGAAGGAAAGAAGCCTCCAGGTTCTTCTGAGGGATGTTGCAGATGAAAATCTACTTTGCAGTCTGCATTCCAAAACTTCCTATAAAGGTTCAGCGATGTTTAGGTCTAGTGACTGGGGAGGCCGTAGAGGATGTAGGACTTCATCTTAGAGTTCTTGAAGCAACTCATCACAATAAATGGGAACATCATGAGGAGACAGTGCTTGTACCATAGGATGTGCCTGGCCCTGTAGAATGGTTTCATATTCCTTGGCTGTTATGCAGTCAGGGTTCACAGTAACACAGTAAGTAATGCTACTACCTTACAGTGCCTAGGCTTTTTTGGGTGTAGCTTCTGATCCAGTGTACTCTGTGTGGAGTTTGCATGTTCCTCCTGTCTGGGTATCATCAAAAAGCAGTTGCTAAAAAGCTGTGTATGTGTGTGAGACGGAGTGAGAATCACAAAAGAAACTTCCCCAATTTGTTTGCACTGCCAACGTACACACAAAGTCTGTATTAAACTTGTTGGATACCTTTGCATCCATTACAACAACAGTTTAACATCACATGTAACACCTCAATGCTTCATCTTAGGTGAAATAATATTGATGAAGCTATTTCTTACTGAAAACATTTTACAAACTCCTGTGCTTGTACAAAAAGTTATATGACCCTGCAGAACAATGGTTGAACCTAATAACTTCCACAAAATGGTTGCCCCTAACAGCACAGGTTCCCTACCATGTTTAGCAGCTGGCAACAGACACTGTGAAGACGTCCTTTGCCTTTGTCCAACCACACTGGGCCACAGAGAGATTGATCCAGTTCTGTGGTAATTCTGAAGCTGTACTTTTGTGGTGTTTAGCAACTAATAGATAATAATTTAGTCAAAGAAGGCTAATAACTTCTACTGACTACTCATGGAATAAAGTCAAGAAGACAGACTTGTGAGGTTTGCTGTAAGGTGAGAGGTGACTGCTTCAGTTTTCTCCGACAGAGGCAAAGCAGGGCAAAAAAAAATACTCTTCAGCTCCCGTTCCTGCCATTATTAATGACATCACTGAGCTTGCATACCCTAAAACTTCTTCTAAAGTTCTCTCATCCAGCATGGGAAGGATTTTCAATTGCTCTCTGAAGACCAATGGGCATTCATATGAATTATTCAGCTTAAGTCACAGTAAAAGCTTTGACGCAGCACAAACACAACCAGACAAAGCAAAACTAGCAGAAACAGCTGAAGACACCGAGGCAGGGAAATGCGTGCGTTTTGAACTTCCTTTCAGATAAATTTGTAACAGTACCAAATACAATTTAATACAATGCAAGAATTATTATTTTTATAGCAATACACTGTATGGTGCAGTACAGGTATTTGCTGATTTTTGAAATTTATTCAGATTTTTATTGGCATTTTAATTTTTTTATTATGGATAAGTTTTAGATAAATTCATTATAGGAAAAGTCTCACTTTGGATACCAATATATACGTGTTAATTTTCAAATCGTTACAGCGAAAATTTGGGTATACAACATTTGGATACCGAGGAATTTTCATATTTCTATTTTTGATCATTTAATTAAAAATTCAAATGGACCATGCCTGTCAGTGCAGTATATGAATAAACTGATTATTTATAGGCAGTTCTTAGACAGATGGCGTAACTCACGGCCTTTACCAAAATTGTCCTTGAGTTACACTGAACTTATTAATCCTTAACATTTTTACTATGCCTATGAGTCTATATGTTTTGGGCTGGTTATTAGCTAAATACAGATTAGATGCAATAAAATGCAAACAAAAAAATATATATTATATATATATATATATATATATATATATATATATATATATATATATATAATATATATACACACACACACATATATTAGGGAAGAGACACTCGCTAAATTATTGCATAAAATTCTCCATATTATTGCATAAAATTGCAGAAAATCTTGAAGTAATGGTCTGGGAACGAGGAACTGTTTAAATTCTTCACTGAAATAGGTCTACATACCACGTAAAAGCCTGCCACACGTAACAATTAAACTGAATTCGGTGCAGAACTCCAGCACCAAAAAAGGGATGAAATAAAATAAGAACCTCCTAGAAAATTCCAAGAAATGTTTCTTTATGCATACTGAAAAGGGGAGGGGAGTGATAAGGTGAATCAGGGCACGAGTGCCACAGCAGCCCATTATGTCCTCCATAATGATCAGGAGAGAAACCGTGAAAAGCTTGTTTGGTATTGTTTAATAAGTATAGAATGTCAGTCAAAGGGCAGGAACAATGAACAGATGAATTACTCTATAGCTCACACACTTCTTATTAACGCAAACCCCATCCCTAACTAAGGTGCCAATTTCAGCTATTTAATTTGGAGATGTATGGATGTTATGGAGATATAAATTATGTTAAATGTCTCAATGAAACAGGGATTCTTCGGTGTATTTTTTAAAAATAAATCAATCAATCAGTCTAGCAATATTAAACTTGCATAGTAGTTATTGATGGGCATCTTTGTGAAGAAAATGTGCTTTAGATGTACCCTACATGGCTGATCATTCCTGCAGTTTGAATGACATTTGGAGTCTACTTATGCTGTTTCTTTTAGTTTGCCACAAACAATGGGAGTCAGTATCAGTTGTTAAAATAAAGTCACTACTGAATCAAAAAACTGAAAAACTCCCCTTTTTTGTGAAACAACCAGACTGAAAAATCAAAAGCTCATAATTGGAATATACATTATTCCTATACTGATACCAAAACCGCAGATTTACAGTTTGTCAAATACCCTGTGACACTGGGATAAGCTTCGAACCGCTGCAAGGCTGACTAGGATTGGATCGTAATATACGTGCACAGGTCTAAAGCACCCACTCTTAAATATATCGTTGAGCACTATTTTTCTTTTTTATTTTTCAATGTCTGACAATTTTTTTTGCAGCTCATGTCACATTTTAATAAGTTCTAAAAGGTGATCATATGAAATTGCTGTAAACAAAAAACATAAAACTTTGTAAAAAAAGTAAATGCACAGGCCAGTAAACTAATGAATAAATGTTGGATTTCTTCACCAGTGCTGGTGAAAAACATCAGCAATGAAAAGGATTGGGGTAAAAATTGGATCTTCAAAAGAATCTGAAAAAAACTGTTAAAACAGTTCATGATCATATTATTATTAAGCATAGAATGATATTGGTCTTAAACCAAGTTTCCTACTGTATTCTGGATAAAAATCCTTGTGTGTTATGCACAATTTCCTGCAAACAGAACAATTTAGTGCACAGCTCAGATAGTAAACAACTGTTTAACTGTATAATGCAGTGTAAAAAGAAGTGATATCAACATAAAATAGGGAAAGTCATATGTTTCCAATTTTTATTTTAAATTTTGATGGCACAATTGATTGTTTTATTTTAAGTGGCATGTATTAACTAACAATGTCCTTGATCTCAGTACGAAGGCTTTGAGAACTTTGTACAATGGATTTAATGTTAATGTTTAAAAAATAAAAACAAACAACATGCTTGTATCAGTTCAGGATTTATCAAAAAGACTACAGCAAGAGTGGCATTCAAACCAAAAAGCCATCAGACTGCAAGGATACTGCCCTAGTAAATATACCATTTGCTGCCCAAAATGATGCAGAATTAACAGAAACACAATCCCTATATTTTGCTCATTGTTGGCAATATTGGGGGAGTTGCAGAAAAAGGGCAAGATGTGTAATTTCAAAACATGTTGCTCACTTTCTTTTCAAAGATTATGTTCCTCAATAGTATGAGGCCAGTGAATGCATCACTAGTGCTGTACTGATATGCAAACAAGCCAGTAAAATGATACTGTACTTTAGTACCTTGAAATTCAGTTCTAAAAAAATCCAATATATAAATACTCATATTATCCCAGGTTTTCCAAAATGTCAGCATTCTATGGGCAAAACAGCACAATGATCTCCCAAACAATCCTTTAATAAAAAGGATGTAAAATGTAAACCCTTTTTTAAAAAGTCTTTTAACAAATAAAGTCGTAGAGGAAGGGTACTAGAGCGCAACGCCTGGCTGTTTTCCGCAAAATTTTCTACCAGGTCTTTCCAATGGACTGAATGTGCTCCTTTGCTTTCATCCTTAGAGAGGCAATGCTGGAGTTGCGGGGGTCTGACTCCTCCAAGGAGAATTTGTCCACAAACCCGCCGCACTGGTACGAGGGAGGCAGACACACAGTACTCATATGTGTCAGGCTGTGTCCAAGAGAGGTGGAGTTTAAGAAAGGAGGGGGTGTGTAGCTGCTGGGAAGGCCCTGGTGTGGGGTAATGAAGCTGGAGAAGGGCTGAAGGCTGCTGGAGGTGGAGACTGGGGGGCTCAGCCATGGTTCCAGCGGCAGGGTGGAGGTGCTGATGGATTGCTGCGGAGACCGGCTGAACGTGAGCATTGGCGAGTCCTGCAGCCTCATGGAGCTCACCTCCAGCTTCTCTTGCCTTCTCCATTTGGCTCTTCGGTTCTGAAACCACACCTGTAATGACACATTTTTTTAGAACTTAGTCAACATAAACAAGCAAACAGTTGGCTACACCTTCAATGCAGGGGTCCTTAACTGGTGAATTGTGGCGAAAAGGGAATTCGGGAATGTGCCTCCCAGAAAATTTGTTACAATTACTTTTCACCAGATTAAAATTTAAGTTTAGCAATTTTCATAACTAATATTATGAATTAAATTTTTTGACATTGTTAATTAAATATACCACCATACCCCAAGGAATGCCTATACTTTTTCACATTACTGCACAACCTCCGAAATCTCTTTAGCATGTTGTCTATGTTTTGACTGGTTCATTGATTCATTTGGGGAAGGAGGAGAGGCTCAAGCATTACTTTCAGATGAACTGTTATGGCAAAGTGGTTAAGAATCCCTGCTCTAATACACGTACCAGATATTGTTAAGGAGAATAAACAAGACCAGTTGTAGATATTTTATGCTTTCTTGAACATCTAAATAAAGGTGTATTATTATTATTATTATTATTACAAAATTGAGCTGCATTATTATACTGTAATAACAGATTAATAATAAAAGGAAGGTCATCTAATGCTTAAACATTCTGCACATCAAAACTACAATATTGAAAATAACCATGTATTCGTATAGCTTACAGCAAAATTACTACCCAATGAAATTTTAATTTAAATCTAATAAAAATGCACTGAATGTTAACAGTTTGCTTTTAATGGTGCACTGGGAAGTGGGCTTTGCGTTTTGTAAAAAAAAAAAAAAGCACACATAAATAAAACAAAAACTGTCCGTTTGTTATCGGGAAGACTTTCTTTAAAAATGATTCTAAACTGAAATGCTAAAAACCATCTAATATCTAATACTCTCAAAAAATGAGGCTACCGTTACAGTTATTAGCCGAAATATTTTCTGGCAATGATAACTTGTATACTTCATTCAGCAGTTCTAAACCATGATTTTTATTAATTTTTAATTTAATTTGTTTTTATTTTATCTATGTCGAAGTAAAAAAAAAAACAATGGCTCGCTAGTCCAATATTTATACATTATGCATACCGCTCGCTCACGCTTCTTGTCATCTTGAACACAGGTTTTAAAGCACATTTTGGCATCATTTCCTGTTTTTTCATTTATGTTTATTTATATGCGCCTTAAGGACACTTTCTCCCAGTTGTCATTGTCACCGTATTGCGCAAAGTTGAGCTAAACGGTGCTCATCAGCTTAGCTATATTTTACCTTTCAACCCTCAGATTTATTGTCATTTTCTACTAAGTCGAATACATTTTTAAGTAGATAAGTTATACAGCACTGTAAAAATAACATTACTTTTTAAACGTTTTTGTCTAACGCAGACGTTTCTCCTTGTAACCCGTTAAATTGCAGGTCTTGCACGGTGACGCACATTTGTCGATTATAGATATATATTCTCCACATTAACAATACACGATGGTGTAGTGTGTAAAGCGCAAGAATCCTTTTTATTGAAACGCTTCGCTGTCACTGTCAACCTTCAACAAACAAATCGGAAGAAGAAGGTCAACGGCGGGACGAGCAGAATTTATCACTTATCCTCCCATGTTTAGGAGACATTTGGCGTCCTCGACCTCGCGCGAGCACGAGCGCACCTGGACGCGGACTTCCGGCAGGTTGACCTTGAGCGCGAGCTCCTCGCGGCTGTACACATCTGGGTAGTGGGACTTTTCGAAGGCGCGCTCGAGCTCGTGCAGCTGGAACGTGGTGAACGTGGTTCTGTTGCGCCGGTGCTTCTTCTTCGGGTTCTCCTCGTCCGACAGCTTGCAGTCGCCGTCGGGCAGCTCGGGGCTCAGCAGGCAAACACCTCAAGACATCATGATCACAAGATGACCGACGTGCGTTTTAATAAACATGACCTTTACTTAGTTAGGTGGCGTTTTGCTCCGAAGCCACTTCCAATGGTTTGCCTAGTTACACTGCTGGGTGATTTTTACCGTGTCAATTCAGGGTACGTACCCCGCTCCAGGATACTACAGCAGGAGGTGGGATTCGAACCTGCGGAAGCTCTAACTACGACGCCACTTGTTGCCCCACAAACCTTTTCCTTCGTTACAATTACGAAACCCAAAGATCTCTCGACTAGCAAAACTTTATCTAGCTGACAGTCCAGTGAGAAAGGATAAGAAACCTTAACCTTTTTTTAAGAGAAAAGCGTGAATTAAGGCACCAGAGACGTGCTACCAAAACAAGCGCAACTGGGTTAGTTGTACCGGAGCAATTCCGGGTAAACACTTGGCTCAAAAGTGCCACAGTAGGAGATGCGTTCGGAACCCGCGACCCCCAAGTCCAGAGGCGCCAGCTGTAGCCAGTGCACAACCCGCTGCCTCCTATGTGCCAAATAGAATACCGAAAACATCCCAAGTCGACTTCTTACACCTTTCTTTCCGAGGGGTCAGCGACAACGCGTAGAAACTAGCAGTTTTAATGAGAAAAGGTGAAGGCACGAGGAGGAGCACGCGGCCGTCGAGCAGCGCGTGACCGGATAACCGGCTGGTTCGACTACTCACTGGGAGAAGCCAGCGAAGGCCGCTCCTTCCCGAGCGAGGACCCCCTGCCCCTGTGACAGCCGCCTGTTCGGTCCGCCGCCCTCGGCTGCGGCAGCACGTCCGCGTCTTTAAAGCCCAAGATCGCCTCGATGCTGTGGGTCCTCGACGGGTTGCCAGGGCTGCGGACCAGCGGTCCGGGTGGAGAAAAACTCTCTTCCATGTCTTCCAACGGTAAGTCAAGAACCCGCATTGATGTCCTGGGTGCTTATTTATGAAGACAATTAAAATATTGAAGAAAAATTCAAATGAATTTTAAATATAAAAAACCCCCACCAGAAATAATGGTTATTGGGAGGGGGGGGACCGTAAGCTGTCGCTACTGTGTCTTTATGGTGACACCTGAGCGGAGTGGCGCCCTCCTTTCACTCTGTGTTCTTGAACTGTTGTGGATGTAATTCCCTCTGGGCTTTTTAAAGGAGGCCCTCAGGGAAAAACCCCCTTTGTTCTGGGGACAAACCCCTACAGCTGCGTCAGACCCCCTTCAGCCCACTGGACTGCACAGCTACTGTTTGTCTCCCTGAGACGTTTTTTGTTCAACTCCTCCCCAGTTTATTGTAGATGTTGCAACAGAGGTTCATGAACAGCCTTACATAAATGTTAAAACCCATCTTTTCCGTACTCCTGAGATTTGGGAGAGCGAAATCTTAATTACAAGATTTCGGTAGGAACACCGACTGTAAGATGTCGTGTCAGATTAATGTCTGGTACCTTAATATTCATTTCCTCCAGCAGTCAGTTGTGATCACACCAATGATGATAGCTTACATTGGAGTTGAACTTTCAAGTATCTGATTTGCTGACTTATCTTGTTATATATTTAGATATAAAAACATCTGTTGGAGACCCTGAGCACTTAAATAATTAATAATGCTAATATACGGCCTCTTACTAGCTGTGAGCCTACTACATATCAGCTAGTGTGTTTACATCACTGGAAATAGTTGTGTCAGGCTTATTAAATGTGGATTTATTAGTCAGATCTGAGAAACACTCAATTTTTGGGATTAGAGACTGATTTATAGAAAGTGGTCAGGATAGTGGAAATGTACTGAACTGAAAAATCACAGTTGAAAGGGCCCCAAAAAAATAAAACCCAATCTGATTTTTAAAGTGGTATATGTGTCTATGGATGATGGTTTACCACATTACATAAGTATGACCTGTTGACATTTTTTAAAAATTTACAAACAGCACTTATTTATAATGCCAATGACAGAAACCTATTTAAACCCATTTATTTCTATATGTAACTTATCTAACAGCCTGTGGAAAGTTAGTAGTACACATTAGGCATACAATCAGTCATGATGCATCTCGATAGGACTTTAGTCATTTGAAATGTATTCAGGAAATAACATGGAACACCAGAGCTGTGCATTTGTGTTAAACGGTTAAAACCTTTGTCATCTTTGACAGGATTTATCATTATCAGTGTGGCATGATTTCATTGTGCAGCCAGTGCAGGGTGTCTCAGATTTAAGAATCAGCCTACAATTTAGGTGCAGTTAATTGGAAAAATTTCCTATCTTACTCAGTACTGAAAGGATATGTGTAATTAGCACTAAACAAGAAGTGACAGCTGTTTGGTAATCCCTTGCCCACACGCTGCTAAGGGGATTAAGATTTTACCCCCTTATGACGCTTAATACACCTTAAAACTATTTGGGTTTTCCTAATTACTGAGGGTGATGTTATCCTCTGTTTACACTGTAGGCTGCAGAGCAAAGGTTTGTGAAATAAGGAAAGTTTTTCTAGTTTTTGAAGCAATATAAATAAAGAAGGATAAATATTATTAATGGGGAAAGAACTTGTTGCATACTGGGAAGACCAAAAAAGCATTAGCAACAGCGCTCATAGGCGTTATACACAGATATATTGGAAAGGGTCTTGCTTAAATATGGGAGCAACACCCGCCCCCTTGACACTTATGAATATATTAAAGAAGGTAATATATTTAGAAGGTAAAGGTAGCTCATGTTTAGTCAGCATTGGAGTGTGCTGTGGGAGGTAATATGGGAGGTAAAATCCCAACCCAGCACTGGATTTTTTAAAACCATTGCACTATATCTGACAGCAATGAACTGTGTAATATAAATGATTTGTATAAACCAGTTGGGACTGTGTCCATGGAAAAGCTGTTGTCTTATATTGACAAAGTACTGGGCTGCTTTTAACCCTGCACTATTTCTTCTTTAAAATCAATATCCTACTTTATGTGAAACACTAGGAGGCCTTGCATTGTTGTATTGTTTATCACTCCTTTGTTAAAAATAAATAATAAGCTTTGTTTATAATATGCCCAGCTGGAGGTGATTGTAATTGAAATTCAAGTTGACAAAATGTGTAATTGTTGCATTCGTTCTTTCCTCTCCTTCACGCTATACTCTTGGCTAGTTTGGTGACCTTACAAGCCATCAGCATTGGAGTGGATTAAAGTACATCTCAGAGGTTGCTGTAGTTACACATCTCAAGGTCGTGTCATATGGCTTAACCTTTTGTATAGCCACTTTATATTTTAAGCTCTTTTTTTCAGCCATGAAGACATCAGCATGAGTGACCAAACCTCTGTGCTACCTTCTTCAACAAATTTGACAAAAGGTGCACATTTTTTCAAGAAAAGTAGAGCTCAGTATAAAAACTACTTAAGTGCCTTATTTTAGCTTGCAATTATTGACGCTGCATGTGTTCATGTAAATGAGTAACAGGATCCAGTTTCAGTACGTTGGCTGTATAGTGAACGTTATCTTCATAACTTGTAACCTTAGCAGTATGGATGATGGCTTTGACTTATATTACAATTTCATTATGTCAGTAGGATATCTAGAAACAGAGAAAATTAAAAGAAGACTTCACTTTGGTTTACCACTGCACATTCATACATTTTAGAATGTAAGTTTTCCTAGGAGAGTTGCTGTTTAGATTTGATTTTAATTTCTAGATTGGTTTTTAATATCTATTTGACACGTCTTTGAAACGTTAGTTTTAACTGGAAGCCATAAAGTCTGAGCAGCTGACGTTTTTACTGGTCTGGAACAAGCTGTGTTTGTGAGCGATACACCATAGACATCCACCACCTTTTACTTTTTGGACATGTTTTGAGATCTTTGTTATAGCTGTTGTATAAATCCATTCTCTTTAACCCCTTACCCTGGTCAGGGTGATTCAGAAACTATTCCAGAATGTTTTGGTGCTACACTAGGAGATTATACCCTGGATGGCACACCAGTCCATCAGGGTGGCTACACCCGCACACACTGCGAACAATTTAGAGTGCCCAATTAACTTGAAATACATAGTTTTTGGACCATGGCAAGAAACCCATGCAGACTTGTGAAAAACATGCAGACTTCACACAGACTGAGCCGGATTCGAACCCACACCCAAACAGCCCAGATGCTGCGAAGCAGCAACATAGCCTGCCACCATGCTGCCCTGCAACCACTGAATAAAAATGTATTTGAAATATTTTTTATTTCACAAAATCAGGTTAATTTGTCTCATAAGAAAATCCAAACGTATTATTTTAATTACTGACTTAGTGTCAATGTGCATTTCCTGGTGTTCAAATTGCCATATATTGTCACATATTGTATAAGGGAAGAATTACGTGTTCAGGGTACAGTATTTTGACTGGTAACTGCACTGAGCAGCAAGAGAATCCAGGCTTTTCCATGGATCCAGTACACCCATCCTGATGACAGGTGGATCTACTATAAAAAATAAAATACTTCTTTTACAGGGACTGAATCTGAGGAACTCAAACAGCTGGTTGAAATTCAGATTTTAATAAACCTAGTTACTCCATTAATTAATTTACGAATCTTTACTTATGCCCCAAACCGTACTGATGTCCAGTAAATGGAAAATATTTTCACAAGTGTTAGGTAGGTAATTAAAATGGAATAATAAAAATGTGTAATAAAAGAGTAATACATACATAAAATACGGTGAATGGTGTACTGCTTCCAAAACTTGCCATCAACTTTTAAAATGTATTATTTTGAACAGCTGTCATACACCAGCTCTAACTTAAAGCTGCAGCTTAATAGCTTACCGTTGTAACAGCCGCAGCAGCTTGCAAAATAAAAGCTAAAAGTTAATTACGTGTCATTGTGTGAATTTGCTTTGTGTTACTGCAGATCACCTACTGACTGAATGCAGGAAGAAAAGATACGTCCACATGCTGGCTGATGGTTTAGATGCCAGAAGATGGCCAAGATACAGTACAGGCCTTTATTTTTCTTGAAGCTCTAATCTGATAGCATTAGCTGTACCTCCTGTTTGGATTCGTCCCTGTACTCATGAACCCAGGAAGAGGAGGGCAGCCTCTGCTGACATCCTGCCTGACAACATGAATATTTGTACTGAATCTATACTTCAAGGTTACCCAAAGACTCTAAAAATGAAAAAAAGTTTTTTTTTCCCAATTCACATGGTCTACAAACTGAATTTATCTATGCAACAGTTCCCAATAGACATTAAAAATTATTTTTCTCTTTACTATTTTTTATTAAGCTATTAATAATTTTATATATAACATTAATATAATTATATATACTGTCTTATGCAAGCAGCTGTACAATGATTTACGTATTTATAAAGTTGACTATTTATATGGGAGTTCTCCTAAGTGTCTGGGTCAAGGGATCTACTGTAGGAGATGGACTGAAACCAAAAGCATTCAGGCTGCAAAGCAATGACCAAAAACATGACATTACCTGTTGCAGATTATATATTATTATTATTATTAGTAGTAGTAGTAGTGGTAGTAGTAACTTTCAAGGGGTTTGAATGCTTTTGCAATTCACTGTAAATATGCTACAAACATTGTATACCATGTCCTAGAAAGAGGAAATAATGAAAAGTAAAACAAATGGTTGCTGGTTCTGGTTTGAGATATTTGTTTCCTCATAAATCTGCTTCTGTTGGAGTAATCAAATAGTATATTGTTTTTGAAGGCGGGATGGTGGTAACTTCTGTTTGTTCCATGTAACTTGTTCATCTGCTTTTTTATAATGTGGCTCTTATGTTTGAGGACATGGCAGTCTGTGTTCCTACTCCTCCTCCATCAGTTGCTTCAGATACGCTTCACAAGTCATCAGCGCTGCCACAGTGGCCACATTCTGGCTTCACTAAGGCCAAAGTTCTTCATTGGCCTGCTGGCTGCACTCTTCAAAGGGCCCTTTTTCACTGTCTGGAAAAGGTTTTTCAGAAGATACTCTGGCTTCTTGGAGCACCGAGACACTGATTCATAAGCCAGCACAATAAAGTGAAGACTGACACCTGTTCAAAAGAAAAGTTATAATCTATATTAAACCTTCAGATGTACTCTTGATGAAGGTTATTTTTTAAATTATATGAAAAACCCATTTTTAGTTATCATATTGGCAAAATAAAATAGTGGGGAAGTGTAATTTTTAGTCTGTTTCTTGTTTACAGTCCCACTGCGTACAGTGTAGGGGGCTAACAGATGTTAGTGAATGTTACTGAAGCACGGCAGGACTGCCATGTGCAGCAGGAGTATGTCACTGACATTTATATTTACACCACTAGGTTACAAAAAGAAAACTGTGCTTTCCCAACAACATAGTTGTTCTTCAAACACTCCAGCATAACGAAATCCAACTTAATAAGGAGCCCTTGCAAAAAAACTGCAGTTTGTTTCTGAAAGCTTAGTGTGAAAACAAATAAAGCAATAGGAAGTCTTTATCTTTTCAGCTACTTTTCTGTTATTGCAAGAAAAATATGACAAGAATAACCCGATGTGGCTGATACAGCCAATAATTAACTGGCCTGCATTCTTAAAAAATGGTATTATTTTAATTAAGAAATGGCCGTGTTCCACAAAAGCATGAGCTAAATGAGGGAAAAGGTGGGAAAATTATATTGTAACTGCCAGTACAAATACTATTTGTAATCTGGGCAAGCATTTATTATTAACGCCACTTTGTCATTCATGTACAGTACGAGAACTTGGAGTGAACGTCACAATTAGAGCAAGGGCCCTAGAAACAGGAACACTTTGTGAGATAATGGTGTTTTTGAAATATGTCACTGCTTTGTTTGGTAGAATAATGACATGTTAAGTAGTCTGATCTTCCTGACTTGCACTACCTGCCCACAGGGATAACTTGCAAAGGACAGTGAAGCTGATAAAAGCAAGTTTTTACATTTATAATATTCTATAAGGAGCATAGCCATTTTGAAAGTAAACAAGCAGTCTATTACCAAGAAAGATCTGGCTAACACAGGGTCACTGTAATCCTCAGCATATCTATGAAGCATAGGGAACAGCCTGGATGTGATGCAAGTTCATTGCAGATCAGTCACACAATTCAATCACGCTGTTCACCTGAAACACATCTTTTGGCTGAGGAAGACCTGCCAAGCCTGCAGAGATTGAACTGGATTCAAACTGATGTCCAAACTCACATCCCAGGAGCTGAGAGGCACCACTCTTACCTACCAGTGTGTCACAGTTATAGACCTAATTAAAAGATTTAAAAAATTGATTTTAAACTTAGTACAATGATTATTACTTACTAAACATCACTCAGAAGAATACATTTACCTATTTTCAATGACTAATGTAATTTGTTTTCATGTTAAGTGCTTCCCAGCTGTTACAGGTACAATATATGCAAAAAAAGAGAAAATATTCTTGATGCAAAAGAGCAAAACGTGTACATATAGCACATCTCTGTAGCCAGTTCAACTTTCATAACTGCAGATATTGCATATGTTGTTAAATTATTGAGCTGATCAGCTATTTTTTGTAATGTTTTATTTAAAAATAATATGTTATGTATATCCAGCGTGACTTTACCAGCAGTACTGGACAATTTCTCATACCAGTACGATCATTTTTTTGTGGACATTTGCATACTGTTATCTATATTTTTACAGTAGGTGTGTTTATTACAGTTGGATATCAGTCATGTATCTTTATGTATTATCAGCTGTTGCCCAAAGACCCTGCAGGGATTGCTACTGCTGGTAATAGGACCAGGGGCTGAATGCGTAGCAGAAATCATCTACATTGGGATCAGGCAGAGCAAACTACATGGCCCAGCAAAGCAGTCCAGGCAGGGGAGAAGCCGCAACCATGACCTAAGTGGGCTTCTTATCAACACACTTGAATGGCAGCTGAAGTTTGAACTGGGGAAGCATCTTAACTTCCCAAGCTTCATTGCGGCGACCAAACTGGTTCTCCTGTGTGAAACGATATGTGGACCTGTCGGAACTGCCAGTTTTCTTGGATGGAGGAGGCACACGAGAGGAAAAGGGTGAGACACACCGAATTGGTAGGTTGCTGTTGGAAGCAGTGCTGATGTGCACAGTGTCTGCCAATGGAAGTGGGATGTAGAGGATTCACAGGACAGTTACTCTACAGGCTCTCAACCTCCGTGGCATCACAGGACAGCAAAGCAGGAAAGCCATCGGGAACATGACAGAAGCCGTGGAGAGAGCTTCAAGATGGCTGTGGATCAAGAGGGGGTTCTGTGGACAACACAAGCTGCTTGGTCACAAGTTGAGGCCTGATCAATTCCAGCTGGGTCAGCTGGGCCAGCTGGGCGAGTGTGTATGATTGTTGAAGGACCCGAAACAAATGCGACCCCAGATACAATCACTGATGATGTGCGTTGCAGCATATGTAAAACAACATTACAAAAATACTATATAACACAATGTAATTACAGGTATTTATTACAACCAAAGCTGCTGGAAAGTATATATGCTTTTGTATAGTTTATGGCACGTGCTTTTTATAACATTTTATTTTAAGTTCTTTGGCTGATTTCAAACAAAGGGGACAACTGCGATAAGCTATCTGTAAAACATGCTACTAATTTAAAAAAAACTGAATATTGTAGAATTTCATGCTTCCTTACACTTTTTTCCTCTTTCAAGTTATTGAAATTTCTACAGGAGAAAAAAAGTATTAAAGGAATAAAAATTATACTTTTCAGAGGACATTGTGTTGATTTTATTGGAAAAAAAACATACTGATAATTTATATATAAAGGCAGGAAAGGTATATGGCAAAGATAAGCAAAGAAAATTCACTAATACCCATCCATCCATTATCCATTAATGTTTACAGCTTAATCTTGGGTTGCCGTAGTCTGGAGGCTCCCTGCAATTCTGGGATTGACATCAGTCCATCGGAGGGTAGACAGACAGACAAGACAGAGACACACACACACACACACACACACACACACACACACACACACACACACTACAGGCAATCTAACGTGACTAATTTAACTGTGGGGGAAAAAAGCCAGAGCACCTGGAGGAAACCCCCACAGGGGAGAACAATCAAACCTGCCCAAACAGCTCAGGTGCTGAAAGACAGCAGCGCTACTCACTGAACCACTGTGGCATCTATTGACTAAAATATAACTAATCTATAAAGAATAAATATTAACATAAATTATAATTTAAACAGGTACACTTTTGATTTGTACAGGAACAAACTATGGAATTCGGAGGACATACCCGAGCATGTGACAGTTGGATCTTTGAATACAGTACAGTGGTAGACATCTAACTTTGTTATGCTAATGTCACATATGAATGTTTGTATAAAATTCAGAGGTATTTAAAATTGTGTACTCAGAAGTATTAAATTCTATAAGCATTATTAAAACCTGATTTTAATCATATCATACACATTGGCTTCACTTAGATAAGTACCTACAAATACCTAGAATTTACATTTAATGATACTCAAATAATTAAAGGTGAAACAAGGCAAACTAATTGCTGTACAAAGTTAGGTTAAAGACAACCAGCAAGTTCACCAGGACTAGATGTGAAGACAATTGTGTGATTATAAAACAACATTTAAACAAACAAGGTCCATTTTAAGTCGGTATCATGGACTGTAGCAAAAGCTACAACCACAAACCATTTCAAGGCCAACTATTAAACAAAACTTAATTATAAAAAAGTAATAAATGGTGTTCCACTCACTACAAACCAATTTCTCATGTTACAAAAAAGTTAATTAAGCTGAAATTTAAGAAAACTGATTTTCTACAAGCATGATCCCTGCTATTAGGCTGAAGATTACTCACAGCAACAATTCTTAAGAATATGTAGGAAGTAACCACACAGCAATTTTTTTTTGTTTTCTGAGAAAAAAAACCATTTTATTCTGACAATTTCTTAAACATTCAAAAGATACATTCAGGGCCTCTATGTTTTTAGAATGAATCTAGTATGCAGAAGAGCTACCAATTTCCTTTAAAAACAGGAAAAGACAGTGGTTGACATTTCATTTTAACACTTTGCTTTAACTCTGACTGAAGTCCAAATCGTTTAATACAGTAAAGGTTTTGCATATTCTGTATAAATCTTGTACAGTTTTTTCTCACATTAATGGCAAACACTCATCCACAACCTGTACAGCTGGGGTCAAATTAAAAACTAAAAAAGAAAAAAAAATCCAACCAAGATCTCAAGTACAATAATTTACAAATTGGAAATGACCAGAAATAAACAGAACAAGATATTACAAATTCCCTCATTTAAAGATTTTGTTATTTTTTCCTGAGGAAAATATGTCATCAAAAGAATTTCTTGGCAGCTGCTTCTTGATGACTTCTAAAATGGAAGAAAATGGGATAAGTAAACATGGGAAGAAAACCATACTGCTGACCATAATTCTTCTCCTGAAGAACATTAAAACGTGTTTGAAGATTTTTACTCAAACAATTTTGTACATACACTGCAATAAACATAGGAGAATAATTACAATAAAGTATGAAGCAATTTCAAATTCAGAGCACAAAAAAAAAACCTAAAATGTCACACTCACCTGTAAATGACATAGCCAATGAAGAGGACGGACTGAATCACAACAAAGACCACAAAGTGGACAGTGGACAAACAGGAGGGCATTGGAGGCAGTTCAGGGCACTTCACCTTTTCACTTGGATTCTGAAAGGAAATCAAAGCACAGAATGATCTGTCACTGTACGGCATGTGCTTTATTGGAATAAAAATATTAACACTTCCAACTGAGTAACTGTGTTATGGAAGAGCTTCAAGTGGAGAGGTCCTAACTGCATTGCGCTGAATCAAGTGTTCCACATTCCTCTTCACCACATGCAGGTGCTCTTTAACATCATTGAAGTGCTGGACAGTCTCATAAGTCCCCATTGCATTCCCTTGGTGTTGCAAGGATCCCACTTGTCTCAAGGACTCTGAAAAAGAGCTTCTGAAGCACACAAAACAACATATTTAATACTCTGTCACAATTAATTAATTTCATATTTTGGCTATTTTACCTATTCAACAAAATGGTCCCTCCTAACACCCAGAAATGCACATTTTCTTTCGTTAACAAGACAGCTGCTTCATCTTCACATTACACACAAATGGAAATATTTCTATAGTTTTTTGCAAAAAACAAAAACCTTACAAAGTTAACTGTATTACTTTTAAAACGTTTAATGCGCATTCACACAAGGGACCGAACACTGTCAGAGTTCTTGAATCTAGATTCCACTCACAAAAAGAAGTGAGAAAGATGCTATTTAAGTCTCTATAGAACTGTTATTAGTATACTTAGAAGCAGCATGAAAATTAAATAAATTAATAAAATTTAAATTACCAGAATATTTCAAGGGTGCAAACTCATGCATAAATAAAGTTTTTCTCCCCTAAACCTGAAGCCTCACTTTTCATACATTATAGCCTTGAAACATTCTACCGTAACACAAAACCATATTGGATGGAGATCATTTTGGAATTCCAAATTTATTGTTTTGATTTATGAACATTATGTACGATCATTATGTTAGTGCTGTTTGGATTTTCAAAAGCATTTAGTGACACTTGCAAATTTTTCCATGGTGTTCAATTTCATCATTTATACTTTTCTTTCCATAGGAACTGTTTTTAGTGATGTTTTCCAGGCATAACATATTCCCTGTTTACAACAGCAGAGAAGAAACACGCCCCTATCTTTCATCTTTCTGCCCACAGACAAGTTATGTACTAACATCTTCACTGTAAACAAACTCAAGCAAAGTACAGAGCACTCAAGAGAGGAGTAATGAATGGTAAACTTCACTAGCTCAAGTCTAATGTAAAAAGGGCAGTGAAAGCCAATCACAAAGTTCACTAAAACAAACTAATCTACCGTTTTTATTTTACAGTAATCTGTTTTGCTATAAGCCTCTAATGCCTTGTGTCACAATATTTCTAGAAGGCTACACATCCTTCAAAAGTTACAGGGGACTAAAACAACAATTTGTTGTCCAGACATGCATTTCTTCCACATACACAAAATTAGTACTACATATAGGTACTGTATAAGATTTTCATGTACCAGTCTGACTTAAAGAGGATTAGACAAGGATATTTTATGCCATTTTGAATCCTTAACCTAATAATAATCATGTAAACATGATTTTGATCATTTTGAATGGTTATCTTTAGTTACTGGAGGGTCACCTTTGTGTAGTACTATAAATGAAATTACCTACAATTCATTTTCTTGCTATGTGAGATCTGAGAAGGGCTCAATGTTTTGCTTTATATTGTATACAGAAGAACCATTATAATTAACTGCTTAATCATGAACAGGGTCACAGTGGTCCAGAGCCTATTCTGGAATTACTGGGCACCAGGGTTGAAAGTATATCCTGGATGGGACATCAGTTCATCAGAGTGACCACACACAGACTATGGGCAATTTAGGCTGACCTTGAAACACATGTCTTTGGACTGCAGAAGGAAACCAGAACACCCAGAGGAAACCCACACTAAGTCAGATTTGAACTCACACCTGACCAGCCCAAGTGCTGTGAAGCAGCAGCAGCAGCAGCAGCAGCACTACTCATTGAGCCACCATGCCACAAAAAATCATAACTAATTTACATTTATTTTATGTTGTACTATTCTCAGCAAGGTGACATGTGATTTGACTTAAAATTCACAGTGAATGCAGTCACTGGTTTCAAACAGTATACAAAACTTTACAAGGCTGAATCTGGCAGGATCTTCGCGAGTGAGACTGGTAACTTTAAAATGGGCCAGATGTGACAGAGTAAGGACCAACACCTGAAAACAGTGACACTGTTATCAGGAAAAAGTAAAAGTATTTGTCTACTCTGACCATAATAAAATTAGAAATGCATTTAATCAAACCGTTAAAACTGGTTTCCTTCTGTAGCAGAAATGTAGCCTTACACATGAAGATCCAGAACAAATATATAAAAAACATTTTTAATTTGGAACTAGTAATAATTAAAGTAAAATAAAATGAAATTACTTAAAGGAGGAAACAAAAATGAATCATGTGCACAAAAATCGCATTTATCATTTCCTCAGAATAGGACATTGATATAAAAATAGAGCAGCAATTCACTGTCCAAAATGGGGTGGGTATTTCCTTTAAATAAAATGGAGCAGAAGCCGGGGGGGCAATATTTGATGATACACTGTCCAGATTAAAGACAAGCAATAATTTCAAAAGATCAAGGAAAGTTATTTATGGATGAAGCATTTTAGACTTGTAAGCATCTTTAAATGTACAATCAGACTTTCCAGTGCAAAACATTGTCCTGAAGCATTTGTTAATATGAAAAAGGTTTAAACCTTTTTTAATGAAGTGCACATCTGCAAATTAAGATCATGTTTCTTGTTTAATTACACTTTTGTATAGCATATTATTACTGTCAGGAGGGAGTAATAATTTCTTGAGAAATCTTAAGATGATTAAACAAAAAAAAGGTTGCTGACAAATGAAACTGATTGAAAAAAAGTAAGCACATCCTCCTTGGGGAACTGCAAATGACAAGAAAGCAATCAGATGTAGACCATGTTCTTCTCTGTTATGAAGGATATATTTAAAAACTGCACACTAATCCTTTAAGGATATAGACAACTAAAATGCTGCTTTCTCATCCAAACCATACCACATCGTGTGAACCAAAGAGCACGCATTCCCTAAGACCCATCAGACCAAAACCAAATCAATTTTGTTTTCTCGTACACACATAAGAAAAAGATAAGTCGCACCAAATTATTAGAAATAAATCTCTTATAAATAAGTGAACATTTATTAAACATCTAATCTTTATCCAAGGCCAATGACCTACTTAGAAACCCAAAGCCTGCTTGAGGAATAGCAATCATGGTGCTAAGAAAATACAAGTTTCACATTAGGCTAACATATAAATTAGTAGAAAATTATTTTATAATCTACAAGGATAAAAAAGTAATTTAATTTATCTATCAAAATATGACTTACATTAGAAATAAGTTATTTTCAGAGTGCTCCTTTTTTTAAACTTTGGTGAATTTCTTCTCTTATCCACAGTTGTAACTTCCTTTAAAAAGGCTAAAAGTGAATTATTTTATACACTGTATTTGATTACATTGAAAAAATATCTTAAAATTCAAGAATGTTTTAACGTGCAGACATAGGATATACATACATTTCTATGAAGCATTTAGCTTGAAATTCCTGATGCCACATTACTATCTATGTGAAATTTGTGATAAGGGGCAGACCACATGAGTACTTTTATAATAAAGGCAGTTCCTAATATTCTCTGTAGCAATAGAGAAACATTCTTAGCTATGAAAACTATGACTGTGTAATGAATCTAATTTAAATTAAACAAAAATTCTCAACAAGTGTTCAAATCACAGCCTGATAATGGATCAAAAAGTTAAAAAAATACTATGGAATAAATACGCATCAAAACAATGTAAAATGTGAAGTAGTGAATTTAATAATGTTCAATATATTATTTAACAGTAAGGCAGCATGGTGCCACAGTGTGACTGGACTTGAGTTCAACCCCAGTTCAGTCTGTGTAGAGTCTGTATGGGTTTCCTCCAACGGTCTAAAGATGAGAGTTATAAGTGAACTACTGACTCTAAATTGCCCTTAGAATGTATGTGTGTTACGAGGTGTATTAATGGGTTAACAAATACAGTGAGTTATTGTGTAGCGTTTATAAGTTGCCTTGGATAAAGGTATAAGTGAAGTATTACAGCAAAACTAAAAGTAACATGCCAGCTCTGGTGTCATTTTGCATATTTTTCTGGTAAATACATAAAATAGCAGTACAGCCCACTATGTGTGCGCATTGGCTGCCTGGAAATAGGTACTGTGCCATAAGGGTTCTGAGTTAGTGTTTGGATTTCTTTGGCTGTTTCACTTTTTCTGTTGTGGTGTTGCTGGTTGCTTTTTTCTGCATTTTTTTCCCCAGGTTTAGAATATGGGAAAAAATAAAATTGCACAATATCCCCCCACACTTGCTCCCCACCTGGTCACTCCTCAGACCAAGCAAGTGCTGGCATGTCTAAGTGTGTTAATAAATAGGAACATGAATATACATATAATCCCAATCTAACAGTTCATGAAGCACCAAATATGTTTTTGTCAGTGGGTACCAAAAAACTACTAATGTTGAATTTTCTAAAGGTATTTAAATTTTTGAAATTTAAATCAGGCTTAGTATTATTAAAAGATCATAATTCATATTTGTTCCGACACTATACAGACAGTAATGAAGTCCTAATCTGATTTATCCAAAGGTCATCTGAACAGCTGCCAGGCAGTAAAAGACAAATATACAATATACAAATATGTAGCATATTTAAACGAAAAATACAAATAAATTATTTGATACTACCTGTCACAATACCTGTGATAAACAATTATTTAAAACTGACTTAAAATACTACACACTGAATACTGTTACGAGTCTGTATAAATTATGCAAATGTTTCTTACAACCCACTATTTGCTTGGTTTTTACAGACAAGCTACATAGCGCCCTTCCAAATTCTTGCCAGCATCATTCATTTGCTGGAATACTCAGTCAAGCCAAATGTAAAATATGTTTTAAAGGCTGAGATCAAGCGAGATTAATAAAGTGCCTATACAGTGTTCTGTGGTCAGATGAAGGACAAACAATAGTCAGGGGATTTACTATGAGCAACTGCACTGAGAAGGCAAAAAAATAAGGATAGATTATTAGGATGAAACTACCCGTGTAAACTGAATATTACAAGAGATTGTAGCAGATTGAGACATTTGTTTTTCTGATCTATTCTATTGTTATTCTGGCATATTTGATATGTGTGGTACATGCTAAAAAAAAAAAAAAAAAAAAAAAAAAAACAACAACTGCTTTGGTTATGTTCTTACCTCAGTTCATTCAGGCTTCTCAGCACTTCCTGCTGCGTGCTGATTATAGTGTCCAGATCTTGGCTGGGAAGCTAGAAATCATTATTTTTATTAGATATGACGTTTTCAAATGATAAACTGCTGCACATTAATGGAAAAAAATATATCGTAACAATGGGTGGAGCTGTGGCTCATCATGCTTTGTTCTGTGTGGATAGTTAATGTGTGTCCAAATGTTGTGGGAAGTCTGGGTTGGCAGTGCTCCTGAAGCTGTGTGCCGTGTACAATAGTTTGGGGGCTGGGCATGTCGTGGTGTTTGTTGAGTGCCGTCGTTAATCATGCTGCACAAGAATAAAGTTCCTGTTCCCACAGCTTTGCCTCCTGAGCCATGCCTTTACTCCTGAGCCTTAGTAACACTACTGAAGTGGGATGATACAATATGTAAACAATATATAAACAAAAAATTTTAAAAAACTTGCAGAAAAACCCAAGGAACAAATTATTTAAAGGCCTCACCTGACCAGGCTGACCTTGTGCCCCTCGCTTGGCGATCTCCTCTGTCACAACAGTGACATAACGGCGCTGTTCATCAAGGATCATGGCCAGTTGACGGTGGAGTTGCTTAATCTCCAGGTGAATCTGACTCTGGCCCTCAAAGACTTGGCGGAGCTCACGGTCGTTTACACTCTCATACGGTTCATCTACTAAATTGGGGGGGGGGGGGGGGGGGGGAAAAAAAAAAAAAAAAACAATTTTTAAAAAAAAAAA